>JAQFVV010014334.1:0-40605 GCA_028023455.1 Epiperipatus broadwayi
TGCCAATTTGGCATTGGCACAATAGTATATCCTTTTGTGTATAAAAATTGCACTATTTATACATTTTTGCCACTGAACATCTGGTTGTTTACTAGTTTGTACTCAGCTATAAAATCCTTTGAAATCCAACCCATTTAATTACTTAAATTTTAATCTTAGCCTGATGTCATTGCTTAAATGTCAGTTTATATTGTTCTAGAATTTATGACAGCTAATTTCAAAAGAATATTAATTCTAAGAAATATTGTCAATTTAAGGCTATTAAAACTAGACTCATGCTATATCAGGACAGTTGGGTGATCTAATTAAATTGTTTACAACTTATTTAACTAAAAACTGAATTTATAATTAGTGTAAAACTAATTCCCTTTCTATATACGTAGAATGGCAGTACCTGGAATATACGCTATATATATATATGCGATTCCAGCAAAATAAAAGATAAAATAGACTAATTAAATCATTTTTTAAACTACATGATTTTTAATACAAACATATATCTGTAATATATACATATGCCGATCCAATTACAGGCTTATCACTCACATATATACATGCGATCATACATATATAGTTGCTCACTGTTGTTTGTGTAGGTACTCTGAGAGGGTTTAAATCTGGCATAGATATAGGTGTGAAGGTAAAATAAGTGAAACAGGCAAGCAATCAAAACTGATTGTTTCAATATTTGTACATAGTATTTCATGCACTTGTTGGTGGTCAAACCCATTGTGTATTGTCAGGTAGGCAGGTTGTTTTTCATCTCTTTTGGGTTTTGGAGGCATGGTATAGACAAAAAGTAACAGTTTAAATGATGAATATTTATCATCCTAAAGGATGGGAAATTAAGATTTTTTTTTAGTTTAAGTTTGAGCCATCCAAACACAGACTATGTTTGAAGGCTTCTGAATGGAGAGGGAGTATTTTAACTGGAACCCGGTTTAAACCCTGTTACAAGTCAAAGAGACTAGATAGCCACATATATAGGTAGATGTGGGAATCAATTGAGGTAAAATAAATAAATAGTTAAACAAAATAGACTGGGGGGGAGGGTGTTTATTTGTTTTGATGAGGCATATGTGATTGTATTATTTTATATATAATCAACAGTAAAAAGAACTTTTTTGAAAATGTATAATTTATATTTACAATTTTATATATATTTTTTGTAATTAAAAAGAAAATACACCATTGCTAAAAATGAAATGGATGTTTATCTATGAAATGCTTTTGCATTAGTTATTGTATAGAGGCTTTATTTTAAAAAAAAATTGTTTCTAACAAACTATTAAGATAGAAACTTGCTAAAAGGTTTTCTTTTGTAAAAAGAAATAAGACAAAAGAAGCTGGATCTGAAACAGCGGTATGTTGGACTAACTGGATCATGTAGGATAAAAATAAAAATATTGAACATTTTGAGGATTGATGGGAAAGATTGCATCAGGTGAGTGAAAATAAAACTTTCTAGTAAAAAAAGAAAAGAATATAAATAGGAAAAAATTTAGAGATCGTATTATTCTGATTGACTTCTTATTGTTGACTGCTGTTTAATATTTTCTATTGTTAGAAGAGATGATAATAGATGGACAGTTGAAATCTTAAACTGAATTCCAATAAACTGTAAAAGACCTAGAAAGAGACAACATATGAGATGGATAAAATAAAGAAATGGGCTGAGATGATGTGGAGAAGAGAGGCTAGATATTGAATAAGATGTATGGAACTTGTAGAGACTTTCATTCTGCAGTGGACTGATAATGGTTGAAAGTAATGTGTATGAAGTATGAAAGTGAATATTTGAATTATCATATATATATATATTGAAGCAGAAAATATATTGCACATATTTTTGCTTCACTGTCTGGTGATTCAAAACCTTGAATCAGAGGTTTAAACCCAGCTATATATATGTTAAATCACTAGGGAGTGAAAGGACACGCATACAAGTTTTAAAACTCTCCTTTATTTTTGTACTTTCATAAGTTAAACATTTTTATTATAAAAGAATATTTAATAATAAGTTGGAAATATTTAAATTTCCATTCCCTTTATATAATCATGTATCTGTGTTCAAGATTGCAAAAATACATTATTGATAAAAATATATTTTTCGTTATTAAATATGTATATTTATTTTGTGGTTGCGTATTTTATTTTATAATGTAATACCAAAGAAAGTTCTAGAGAGTAATTAAAATAACTTGGAAACGTATAAATAATAGAATCTTCTAGATTTAATTTAAAAAGGGTAATTAATAAATTAAAATCCCTTAGCAAACAAAATGTTAATGGAAATTATGTCTTTTGAATCTATTTCCATTCTAGAAATAGATTAAAACAATACTCTCTAGAACTTGTTGCATCATCATTGAAAATAAACAATAGGTGCATTCAGGCCACTTAATGGACATCTGGGCCATAACAAGTGGAAACAGAGAATATTCAAGAAGATCTTACTAATATAAATAGAGCAGAAATTTTAGGCTAAGTCTCTTAGTTCACCAGCTTAAACAGTGTTGCAGAATGGACTCATGTCAATTTAAATTTTGAAATATGAATCCAGAGTAGAGGGACTAAATTTGCTTCCCCTTCTCCAAAATCGTTTGCATACTGCTATACTAATCTACCATCTCCACTTATGGACTGCCTAATTTAAATGCTGTAATAACTATCTCAAGATGCCAGCCATTATTTTTCAAAACTTTGCCTTGCTGACTGTGTTTTCCTCAGTTTATAATGTTACAGTTATCAATCCATACGGACGTTAAGAAATGGAAGGTAAATCCTAATCATGCCACTAGTATAAACTCTTTAAAAACTTTCAATTTAAAACCTAAATCAATTATAATGTAATTCTTCTATTTAAACATGACATTGTAATGCTAATTGTAACCATTCTATAACGTAATGACTTTCTGTTATAAAAATCTAATGCACAAATCTATAACTATTTTTTTGTGCATCTCTTTAATGGGTTTCACAATTTCTATTTTTAATATTTTAAATGCAGCAACTTTTTATTTTTAATATTATAAATGTTGTATGATTTAATTTAATATGCTATCAAGCCAACCAATCCTAAATTTTCTCATATTAGATATCCTCGATATTGTGAGATGTTAAATCGTAAATGTAAGCTTTCTTATCTAACTAAAAGTTTGCTCGATTGAATAATATTTTAAGTTATTCTATTTGCTTAGTGGCAGATTATTCACTGCTACATTTAATATGTCACTTTATTGCCATGTTTACGCTATTGATTTTATTTTCAAATTATATTTTAAAGTAAACTTAATGATCTACCTTTGCTGTTTTTTTATTATATGGTCAATCATTTGCTCATCACGCCATCTAGTATGGTAATTATTTATGGAATTAATTACTAGTTAGCGTATTAATATTTATTTAATGAAGGGAACAATATTCCCTCTTTTATTTGTGACATTGTAACTAATATCAAGGGACATTTGCGTACCTTTCGAGAGGGATCAAATTATTTCATATCATTATGCTAGATTCTATTAAATTATGAGGGCCTTAATCCACACATCAGTGTCATTAAGAACCTGATTTATTTTTTTAGTATTAGCGTTGCTTGACTTACATAATGTTACGAAATTTCTTCACTTTGCTTTGTCAGACTTAAAACCCGGAGAAACGGGATTCTTTTACTTAATGGCATATCCGTGAATGGGGTTTGGAAGCACGGACTCCAGGATATTGTCAGGTTATCGTTTAGGCTCTACATGGGTTAACACTGGAAGTAGGTTGGACCATGCAATTCCTATGAGACCACCTTTTTCAAATGCTGATCTGTCACATGTACAGGCACACTTCATGTTCTTATAAAATTGATGAAGCATTCATCCTAAAATGGACTCAATCATTTCTAGTATTATTACTTTAGTCAGCATCGCGATTCATGTTTAATATTTTTATACTTGCCCATTTTAAATCTGTAAGACATAATGCCATGATTTCTAAATCCATCTCATATTTCGTTTATATTATAAATTAGGTAATGTCATTTTAAAGCTTATTTAAGCTATCCGCCCTCTCATTGAGACAATGTTTGAATGTGCTAACAAATAATGCTAAATAAATCTTTTCCAGTCAGAAAAGAATAGAAAAAAAATACAAATAACTTTTCTGTTTGAATATTTTAAGGTCTAATGACTATTAAGTGAATAATGTAAATTATAAAATATTTTTGTACGTGGTTCAAATGAACCATAGTAAATTCATGTAACTTATATCCCATTTATCTGTTTTGAAGGTTATTTATTTTTCATAAAAATAATCATAGCGTCCAAGTTATAATATAGTAAAATTTATATCTACTGTTAGCATATTAAGCCGCATTTTTTGATTATCTGTAAATTTTTTAATCATCGTATTCCATTGCAGATTTGCAGATTATTTAGTTTTTAACTTATGTGCTTTTATTATGTAATTCCTTCAATACGCAAATCAACATTCATAATCATGTGAAACCCATAAACTCTATTAGTGTTATATATAAGTAGATTCACAACTGTTTGTTAAATTAAATATTTATTTATTCATTTTTCTAATTAATATTAATAAATTATTAACTATAAAATTATCTGCTTTGCCTCATGATTTGTGCATACATATCGTTAATTACATTGCGTTATATATAGCTCGTTTCCATTGACAGGCCAACTCAGATTTATAAATGAATTTTATGAAAAGTCTAACTATAATCATAAGCTATTTCATTCTGTTGGGGGCTGGGGTTTGAAGCCTAGTAGTATTATAATTCCCTGTAGATCTCTTGTTTCTCCGCTGTTGCTCCGGGATGGGTATGAATAAAATTTCATTTGTTATCATCAGAAATGTTATTCGTAATGTTATAGATCTGGAAAATAGGCAAGAGGGCAGAGTTCATGATTGTTCCTGACTTATGCATCTTTGCACATGATTGGATTTGAAGTACTTTTCTCTAGATGCTAGCTCTTGTTAGATGAACATACAATTCTGACCGGTACAATATATATACATACACAGTGTGATAGAGAAAATGTTTTACAAAATCAATATTTTTTCAAGCAGAGATACTCCTATTAGAAATATCATATTAAAAAATAATGGATATCCTACAATCAATTTTATAAAATTGAGTTTATGCTAATAAAAAGTATAAAGAGAATTTTTATATATGCATATACTGTATAACAATGGAATTCTAAAAAAATTTAGTATAAAATATTTTAAATTTTGCTATAATTTATTATGCATATATACATTGTTAATATGTATATATACGTAAGCAAATACTTTAATGTCATAACATGAGAAATATATTAGCAGTGATGTTGCTAGAAAACCATCAATTACTATTGATATCCTCAAGCTAAAGTACTTGTTCCAATAACTAAACAATAATTCAAAATAAAAAAAGCTAATGTTTTAACAACACTGCTAATGTTATTTCTCTAGTTTTTATATGGAAATATCTCTACTCATTTCTTATATATCATAATTAATTCATGAAAATACTTAATATATGTGCTGCATATTAATACAAACATATACAACTAGAAAATTTAAAAACTTGCTAGAGATACTTCTGAATTCTATAAACAGAGCAGTGTCATTATTGCTGGTGCTATTATAATATTATATGCTTTAATTTATGAATAAATTTTAAAATAGTTAACATTTTTGTTATTAATTAAATTAAATATTGTAATGGTTGAACTTAGCATAATTCATTGATTTACATTTATATAATTTACAGGGATACTACCTGGCTTTAAGCATCAGGAAATAAATCAACATATATACTTAAAACAATATTTTATTTAATAATATAATGATGACCATTACACAACCTCTATTTGTAAAATACCAGGCTAGATCAAGGGTAACACAAGTTAGTCCTGATGAATGAGGATAGACAATATAATTTTACATTTTAAAAAATTAACAAATTATACAACAATAGTTTGATTACAAATATAATTATTAATTGATATATAATTTATTTTCTTTTAACAAAGTCCTCTTAATCTATATACATTATTGTCTTATTCCATATATGCAGAAAGACAACTTACACATAAATGTCCATGGTTTCATTGATAAATTTAATTTTATTCATCATTTACATTATAATGTTCATATAGTTATAAATAATGGACTACATTTTCCATATAGCGAATCCCAACTTCAACAGACTTAAAACGCAGCTCTA
The DNA here is from genome assembly GCA_028023455.1 of Epiperipatus broadwayi. Classification (NCBI taxonomy): domain Eukaryota; kingdom Metazoa; phylum Onychophora; class Udeonychophora; order Euonychophora; family Peripatidae; genus Epiperipatus; species Epiperipatus broadwayi. Next base: position 6,221 of record JAQFVV010014334.1, read on the forward strand.
TGCAAGTATGAAGCCATAAATATAAAACATTTTTTTGATTCATGTTTCTTAGTGCCAACTAGCAAACAATATTGATCGGTAAATAATTACCCATTCTCTTTGTGAAACTATTGGAGAGATCTCTACTTGAAGTAGGCTATTTTGTCTTTTTATATAGTATATTAAAATATGGATTCCATTTCCAATAGTTTCTCACAGTGTTACTGTGTATGTCAAGAAAAATATAGGAAGTAGTTTGGATAAATATTTCTAAAATAATATTTATATAAGTCGATATATTCTTATATAAATTAATATTATTTATTAAACAAATAAAAAGCAAGTATATTTTAACCTTTAAATGTATGAAGAAAATGAAAAATAATATTTATGTAACACTCATTGTTAACTATTATCAATGCACTGCAGGATGAAGGTCTCTCCAAGTTCAATCATTTCTGATCTCTAGCCTCTCTTCACATCACTGCACACACTTTCTTATTTCATCCATTCATTTCATGTGTAGTCACTTTCAGGGTCTTTTACAATCTCTTGGAATCCAATTTAATATTTCAATTGTCCATCTACTATCATCTCTTCTAGCAATATGTCCTGCCCAATTCCACTTCAGTCTTAATCCTTTCAATGATATCAGTAACACTTGTTTGTTCTCTTACACATATATTGTGTTTTCAATCTCTTCTAATTCCTCCTAACATGCATCTCTCCATACTTCTTTAGTGCTCATTCTTTATTGCTCTTCTATTAAGTGTAAAGTCTCAGATCCATAAATAAGAACTGGTAAAACACATTTATTAAAAACCTTTTTCAATCACATAGGTGTATTTCCTTTTAATAATGTTATTTCTACCAAAAGCACTCCAATCAAGTATAATTCTATGATTAATTTCATCCATTATGTTTCTGTCTGAAGTAATAATCTGACCAAGGTATTTGTAGTTGCTAACTTCTTCTAATTCATCATTATCAATCTTTATTTTCATCTTTTGAAAAAATCCATAGAACATTACTTTAGTCTTTTTAACATTTATCTTTAATCCTACTTTCATCTGATAATTCCTACATTTTCTGAAGCTCTGAAGCATTATTTGCAAAAACAACTACATCATCTGCAAAATCTACATGATGTAAATAATCTCCATTTATTTTTATTCCTTTATCTTCCCATTTTAATCCATAAAATATTTCTTGCAGCATTGGAGATATGGAGTCATCCTGTCTTATACTCTTCTCAATGTTAACCTTCTTAGTATCATTATGTAATCTAATTGTTGCTGTTGCATTTTTATAAATATTCTTAGAATATGGCAGTATCCTGGGTCTATACCTTGATGATCCAATGCTTTAATCACTGAAGAAATATTTATAGAATCAAATGCCTTTTCATAATCTACAAATCCAAAGCATAATGGCAACTCATATTCATTGGTCCTTTCTATAACTTCTCTCAATACTTGGATATGATTCATTGTACTAAAACCACTTTTAAATCCAGTTTGTTCTTTTGGTTGGTTGAAATCCAAAGTTCTCTGTAGATGAGTTGTAATTATCTTGGTAAAATTTTTGTATAAAACTGATAAAAGATTGAGAGGTCTGTAATTTCTAATATCTTCTTTATCACCTTTTTAAAATATTAATACTGCATTCTTCCAATCATCTGGTACATCTTTATCATTTAGACATTTGGTATATAACTTTGCCAAAAAATTATTATATTTCTTTATCTGCTTCTTTTAAGATACTGATTATAATTCAATCATTACCTGTAGGTTTTCTTTTCATAAATTTAATTGCATGTCTCACTTCTTCATTTAAAATCCTGGGCAATTCAAAAGATATAATAGTTGTTGGAGGTACTAGTTCTTTATTACTTTATAATTATTGACAGAACTCTTCTATCCATTTCATGATATCATCTTTCTTTTTAGTAATAGTTCCATCTTTTTTTTCTTATTGCAGATATAAGTTTTTTAACAATACCAAGATGTTGGTTTACACTCGAGACTTTTATTCTCTTCTCTAGCTTTTCTTGCTAGTTCACAATTATAATTTTTTATGTCATTATCAACAAAATTTGAGATATTCAGTCTCTCTTAATGCATCATTTTTATATATACTTTTTCATATTCCTTCTTTTCTTTATAAAATCTTTAGTTTCAGTAGAAATTTTATTGGTCAATTACTGTTTTTTCTATCAGCTACCTTTGTTGCAGTTTTTAAAAGGGTATCAGTTATTTTCCTATTAATTTCATTCAAATCTAAATCATGTTCTAAATCTGCTAATATTTGAAAATGATTTGCAAATTCTAATTTAAATTCATTAGAGTGTTTCTGAAGATTAGGAATATCAACTGTGAATATTGTTTTTCTTAATAATTTTTGTCTCTCTAGTTTTGCATTAACATGTATCTTAATCTCACTAATCGATCTTTACTACCTGTGTTGAATTTATTAAGAACATCATAATTTTAAAATATGTATTTTCTGTTAGTCAAAATATAATCCAATTCTGCTATACCTTCATTTAGATGCTTCCATGTCATTCCTTTTAACATTTTTCTCAAAAAAAGAATTCATAATATAAAGTTTTTATTTTTCTGAAAACTCTACAAGTCTATATCATCTCTCATTTCTATTACCATGACCAAATTTATCTACAGCACTTTAATCTTTCATTTGCTTACCAATTCTAGCATTAAAGTCTCCTATAACTATTTAATAAAGTCTGCAAATTACAGATATAGCTAATGTTTTAAAATCTTGCATCCACTGAACATTAAAATCTTAAATGAGAATAAAAAAAGTATGCTAGAAATGAAAAATCATAAGCATATATATATATATCCAAGAATATTTAAAGAACATTATTTATATTTCTGTATTAAAAATATAACTACAAGTAGTAAGTTTGAGAAAAAGCGATGTGCTTCAAATATTTTTATTTGCCCTCATAGCTTTTTGGCAATGAAATAATTTTATAAATTCTATTATGAATTTTAAATACGTCTTTGATTCATTATTGATTTTTCATAAATTATGTTTAATTGACATTATGTCATTTACCACAGTTTTTTTTTTAATTAATCTTTTTTTTTTTTATCACAATGTTTTCCTGGGCATTAATTGTGTTAAGCAAGGATTTCCTGCATATGAATTATCAACATCCTAGCTTGATTATTCAAAAGGGAGATACTGTATATTAAATATTTTGATATTCAGTAAATATATATGTTATTCTTCTACAATGTAATTAATGTCTTTTTAAATAATTAAAATAATAGAGCTTTTGAAAATAAAAGGATTGAATTGAGAACTATGAGTAATAGCAAGTAATACTGAATTTTAAATTAAAATAAATCAAATAAAAGTACATATAACTGAAACACACTGTGTCTATATAAAAATGCATATAATAAAAGTGTGTGTATATCTATATTTATACAAACAATGTCCAATGGAAAAAAATTATAAACTAATACAATTTTTCAAAAGAAAAAAAAATAGGAAGAAAAATGTAATGAATTGGAAAGGGTGTATCAAGGCATATATATGCTATTTGGCAACTGCATTCCATAACAACATTTAAGAGAGATGGCAATTCGTCACAATTTTTAAAAGTGCAAAAAGGAATTTAATGTGTATTAAATATATATACAAAATGTAATTCTAATGACTTTAACAAGCTCATAAAATTATTTTAGTTTTTCAAATATATAACTGATGATATTCATGGAACAAAAGTCCAAAACATTATTAAAATAATTAGCAAACCAGAAACTCAAAGAACCATTTAAATGAACTTGCAAATGAATTTATATTTTTAAAAAAGGCGTTATTTTCAAATTCATTTCAATAAATCTTTGGTAATCTTGCTTGCAAATTATAGTTCTATGAGTATATAATACACATTATACCAGATGTTTTTCAAAACTTTAAAAATTAAGAGCTCCAGTTATTTTAAGATTTACTATATACATTAAATATATAATAATAAAACAGTAAAGTTTTGAGAAACAAATGTTTATTCATTTATAAAGTTTTTACAAGAGTTAATTTTTAAAAAACAAACCATAATTATTACACTATCTACAGTTTTATTTTAAATGAAAAAGATCAAACAAATCCAATTTTGTAATTAGTCTTACTGATTTTTTTACCCCATAATATTTAAAGTTGAATCACAACTCATTTTTGAACAATGAGAAAAAAGAAAGATAAAAAATATTTCATAACTAATTACACAATGGCTCATTTCAGGGAATATCTTATTTTAGATTCTATTAAGAGAATAGAATGTTTCAAATAATGATAGTAATTAGTGAGTTTATAATTTTTTCAATTTATATAAAAAATTATATAGATATTAAAAACATTAACCATATCAATTAGAGATTGGCTGCATAATAGTTTTAGATGTAAAAAAATTATTACAGATAGCTAAAGAAGAGAGAATGGAGAAGGGATGACTTCATTTTGGTAGTATTTTGTCAAAATTGGCAAAATTATCTTTTTTCTTGTCCTAAATTTTAAGTTTCATTATTAAAAAATTGCAATGTATGCATTTAGATTGGCAAATATATACAGAAAGATTTAAAATTTTGTTAAAATATTGTTATAGATTTTACAATTTATATATTTTGTAAAGTAAAAAATTAGTTTTCAAATGTTCTAATCAATAAAATAAAGATTAGAATAGCTTATGAAAATCTATGGTAAACACAGGATTATGTTAATGAAAAAGTTGGAAAATAAGTAATCAAAAGATAAGATGAAGATTGTTTATTAAAAACAACCTGTATTTATTACAATCGATAAAGCTCTACTCTTCTTGGTTAATCCAGAATATAAATAAATCCAAATGTAATTGTAAAGATAGAATAATAGGATTTGACAGAAGAAGTTCAAATATCAAGATATCTAGCCTTGTAAGTAAATAAGCGATTACAGATAATAATAAAAAATTATTTAGATCTCTAATTTAATTAGTGATATTTATTACTATATTTATCAAAGTTATGGGTGGAATAAGTTTGACACTTTTATGTCAAAATGTAACAATTTACTATTGATAAATACTGTAATTGCAAAATAGAAGTAACTACCTCCCATTGACTTATGTAACATCAAAATCAATGAAAAGATAGAACGATACTATTCTATCCTTGGGCTCTTTTGTTATATAAGCTTAGTTTTGGACTTGCAATTATAGATATTTAGATGGTACAATTATTTATTATTGATAATTACTGTACATATAATAAAGATATGTATGGGATGGTGATTTGGGCCAACTGACGAGTGCTGGTTCAGCAGAAAATGTATCTTAGGGGTCATTTGTCTTTTGTTGTGCCTTTAGTCATATTTTTCAAAAGAATGTATGGTGATGTGGAGATTATTTAATATTTTAAGTATTATTTGTAAAAGCCTTCAGTTTACTAGTATGTTAGAAATATTTATGTGTAATGATATGAATATATATAATTATAGTATTGTAGTGTTGGAATATTGGGTATTAAGTATTAATATTAAAAGTATTTGCCTTATAACTTTTCAAATCATCTTTTGGATGTCAAATCATTAACTTCCTAAATTTGGGTTTATGTATGACTAAACTAGGAATTAAACCCCAACTTCTTCTAAAAGTTAGCTAAAAAATTATAATTGTTTAAACTTTTTTTACAAATTTAAATCTATAAAAATAAATCAATGAACATATCTTAATAACTAGTTATTTAAAGATTCTATTTGATTACTTTACATTTAATTAGCTTGTTCCTTGCAAATATATGTCATATCTCTCATCATTGATGAAAACTGTAATATATTCGGTTGTTTTGCTTTATGATCACTAATATACAGACACTGATTTGACTAAATCAATTATCTTGATGTTCATTGTCTTCCAAATAAAAATAGATTATTGTTTTAATTTTAAAAAATATTTAGAACAGAAAAATAAATATGAAGCATTTATTTTATAAATCTTGTAATAGTAAAAACAATTTTATCTCTGATTTCTGAACATAGATAACTACATTTATATATTTATGTTTGTATACTTATGGGTGTATGTTTATGTGCAAACACAAGTTATATATTAGCAAATATGATTCTCATGTTTTATTAATTCTATTTCATTATTTAAGCATTATCTATGAAAAAATTTGTATTATAGAAAACATTTAGAAGAAATAACTATAAATCAAAGCACTAATAACATTCCACTATATTAGGGGTCCATATTTTTATACTAAATATCTAGCCAGAGAAAATAGAACTGTCAAAAATCATATTTGAGATATATAATATATCTAAAGCACAATTCACATTCAAAAATTTTTAATTTATTTTTTTAAAAGTTCTTTAAAAATTAAAAATCACACTATTACAAAAAAAAAAATCCAACATAAGCAATTGTTTCAATTTACTAATATTTATAAAGTTATATAAATTTTGCTTATCATTAATTATTTTTTAAATTGATATTCTTTATCTTATAATGTTACCCTTAAGATTACGATGTTATAAACAGTATTAAGGGAAGGTGTACCACCAGTGAAGATTGAGTTATTGTAATATTCTACTGTCTAATTACTCCAACCAGACTTATAAGCTTTAAAGTTAATTTGTTTACATAAATATTTACTATCAAAAATTGATATTCTAGAAAAACTTTTAAGTATTGGAATTTCGTTTTGCAACAAAAAATACAATAACAATAAAATTTAGAAATAAAAAATTACAATTAAAATTGCAGACATAATTTGTTTTTAATAAATACCAGGTCAGTGGCTGCTTAATTAAAAGCAACTCATTTACATTTTAAGTTAATGCTTGCAAATCATTATACATACTTTATTTAGACACCCTTTTGCAAATAATTAACAGGAAGGACTTAAAAAAAGCCATGCACAAGTGAAAACAGCTAAGATTCTTTTGCTTTAGAAAATATGATTGCCTTTTTATAGTAATTAAAGTGTGCGATTTAATACAAATGACAAAAAAATTGTTTCATAATTATATTCTGTTATTTCAAAATATTTAATAATAGAATTTTTTGGAAAATTATTAACATGACCAAAGTTGTAAAAAAAATTCCATATTTTCTTTTTGTTTCATACATTAACATATGCCGGGAATCAGAAAAAGTTGCTTTGGGACTGAATCCTGCCAGTGAAGAATTTAGGGAATCCTCCATTACACATTCTATTCTCATATCTGTTATTTATTAGTTTGCTAACACTCACTAACAAATTAAATATCATTAGTCTCACATGGACTATTCTCAACATTCAATTTCTATTGTCAATTAAGCAATCTAATGTTGGGAAAATTCTATATCACAATTCTAAATAAAAATAAGCTATTATTAATGAAATAATAAAATGAAGACAAAGTTTGATAGTTATTACCATATCTATATTTAAAACTCTAATCTGATAATTATTATTTTTCAAAAATTCATGAATATAAACCAATTCATAATATAGAAAGCTTTTGAATTTTTTTTCTGCTTAGAAGTATATTTTCTCTTATGATATGAAAAAAACTATAAATAATAGAATCGTGTAAAATTAAGATGGAAATAAAACGATATAAACTAAACAATGTCATCATTTTCTGAACACTTGTATACAGTTTTTAGATTTTAAATAATTATTAAATTAATATTGTAAAAACATTTAAGATATTGAAATTATACTTACTGGATATGAATAACTAATTGTAAAAAAACTATTCCTATTTTTACGATACTACTACATTTTTAAAACTACTTTATAAATAATCAAAATAATTATAGTTGTAACTACTTTTACAAATTAAACTATAAAAAGCAATAAAAATAAAACTTACATGTATATTTTCAAAAAGATACAACCTGAAATATTGACTTTATTTTTCCTTTACAACTTATAATTTTTTCATAATTGAAATTATTATTATTATTTTTTAAAAAGATAACTAGTATAACTAACTTTAACTATATGGCTGAGTTTATTCATTTTAAAATGTTCCAAGAGAAATATCTGTTGGTATTTCTTTTTCGTAAATGCCAGATCAGACTAGTTATTTTTAAAAATAGTTAAAATAAGAAAATGATGCATATTTTTAAATATATGTAAAACAATAAAAAAGTAGTAGCATTTTTTTATTTGAAAATATTGACGTTTTAACCAGCCATATAACCAATAGTAGATGCAAAAATTTACCAATAAAATCACAATTCGATTTGTAGTTTGTGAGCAAATCTGAGAGTATAAAAGAATGGAAGTACTAATAGTGATTTGGAAATGCCTTTCAATGTTGTACAAAAAAGTAATAATAATAATAATGTGTGTTATTGAAATACATAATTATTTAAATATATATTTATATACATAAAATGGAGAAAGGGGTTACAAGACAATTTATGGGTATCACAATTCTATTAAGAATACTATTGTGCCAAGCCAATGGGTCAATCAGTCAAATAAACAGATATCTGTTGCAGTCTGAGTCTGATTTTTCTAATCTATTGGCTATTGTAACATTCACTGACAATATATAATAGTATGCACTCTACATCTTTTATAGATGATTATTATAAATTTTCCTAAACTGGTCTATCCAATATTTTTAAGATTGTTTTCTGTGTTAATATTTTTTTTCTTAGTGATAGAATAGTATTCTGCTATTAAGATCATTTGCAAAATGTCAATTTTCCATGAGTTTTTTTTTTTCTATCCTTTTGCTGAAATCAATATTTTATTTTACTACATACTAAGAAATATATTGAAGTGGTCAATCTGGGAGTCAGATTGTGTTTCACAGCTCCATCTAACCTTTCACCACCAAACTAAATTCAAACTCCATCTGCTACGCAAATATATGCACTCATCTCGCTGAAATTTTTTTGTTTTCTTTAAAAATAATAACCTTGATGGGGGTATTATGGATATCTGAAATAAATAAATAATAATAATAGTATTAATATAATCAAGAGTCGTGTGTGTAAATGACCTGTATATGTAATAGGTGATGGGAGATGATATATAAATTAACAGTTATTTCAATTTATTATATATTATTACTGTATATTTAAAATATTATTGAATGTTATTTATTTTCTATAATGGCAGTCAGAAGGGCTGATGCAATGCTGTCAAATATTCTCGAATGCAATTAAAATACTCAGTACCAAAATCCATTAGTCAAATTTAAAAAATTGTATGATTTTTACAAATACAATGGAAAATTTATCCATTTTAAAGTTGATTTTAAAATCCAAGATTAGATATTGAAACAATCCATCGAGAAATTCTCAGCCAGTTTGCACTGTTTTTCTGACTAACAAAACAAAAGTAGTCATCCAGTCCACAATTACACAGGTTAATGGTATGTAAATTGCCTCAGGTTATAGCAACTAAATGCATTCCATCAAAACTAATAAAAAAGTATATATAGGGCAAAAATTGAAGACAAGAGAGCTCAGTGTCTTGCTTGAAAAGCCATGGCTAACTTACTCCATGCTGTTAAAAATTTTAATCCAATGTGCATCGAGTAGAGGGGAAATCCACCTTTCCTGTTCGTTCCAATGCTGTCTCCTGCAAAGATATTGCCCTGGACCTGTCAACCTATGAACTATGTTACTATGCTTGAAAACTAAATAACTGCCTAGCCAAGAAGAGAGATAACTAGATCAAATATGCGTATGAATTACCTAAGGAAGCCTTATGGATGCTCCAATCAGTCAAAGACCACCAATTAATAACTAAGATAATAAAACCATGCTACTATCCAAGATCTATAAACTTTCTTATAAAAATCTAAATCTTAGTCTAAACTGCCCTATATAATGAATTCGTAAACGTAGTTATTTTTTTAAACTAATCTTGAGATCAATGATTAATTCTCAATAATATTTGTATTTTTTTTCTTTTTAAATCTGAATTCAATTCTCTATAAAACTCTCATCATAATATTTCTTCTATCATTAAGCTTCAGTAATGCAATCTTTTTTATTTAGTGCAGCAATAGTATTTTATTATTACTATTTACTGATTATTATGTTTTATATTTTAATTGAATTAATATGCACCTCCCAAACACATTTGTTTTTTCTTAAACGCCCCTCTTTTTTGAAGGGAAGCCAATTAATCATCAGTTAAACATATATTTTATTATTTTTCACTTTTTATTGCAGATGCTCGCCAGATTGGGAGAAACCTTATTAATCATTTTCAATGTTTTAGTAATGGCAGAGCAGAAATCTGTCTTTCAAGTATATAAATCCATAAAATTTATTTTATCAATTAGAAAAATTAATAGCATTAATTTTAAAACCATGAATGTATTCATGTGAAATTAAATGATTGTTTTTACTCAATTAATTAAATCTCAGCGACCACCAACCACTATTTGTATATGAGTTTTATTATCTCCTAAGTTATTACTTGTGCACTTACAATTATCAACCATGTAAATTAAATTATATAGTGCTGTTCAGTGATTTTATGCAGGATATTCCAAAATATATAGGTATTAATTCAAATAACTTTGATTTATAATTTTATATTATCATTGCAAGCATTGGCCAGCATAGGCCTTCTCCCTTCAAATTTGCTTTATCCCTCCAGGTGCATCAGAAAACTGAGCCCCATCTCTTTGTATCCTGGTTTTTGAACTAGGGCATCAATCACCCTTGGGACAACTTTCCCCATATGTGGTAGCTCTGCATAGAATGATTCCAGGAAAACTGGCCCATCGCATCTCCCACAGGGTCACTCTCATCAAATGAACTGATTCTGCTAGAGACATGGAAAGAAAATCGGTCTATATTTTTAAAAATAAAAAGGATGAAGCATTTCTTCGGATCCATAGACTGGATCACAAATAAAGTTGCCATCATGCTCGCATTGCTGTTAATTATTAGTTTAAGTAAAAGCCTATGAATATCTCATAGCTGTAATGTTGTGACCTTACTTAACATATTACTTTCTAAATTGTATCATTCTGTGTCACATTTTACTTAGCTCAAAAATGAACTCTCCCACATAAATTTATAGCTCAGTATAAGCTGAGGTAAATTATTTTTGTTTTTAGTAAAGTCAACAGTATTTTTGTAATAATATAACCATATGATATTTGCTGCTTTAAAGTTGATCAAGTGCTGCTATTTGTCACTAGGGGGTAGTTAAAGAATCTGATGTGTACCTTATATTATAGTGCTAACTGGGTCATATTCACATTATATAATCAATCCGTTATTGGCATATCAATATGCTTGCACCAAAGTAACACGTTAATGAATATATATGTATGATTTACCAATGTGTAAAATAAAGTTCTCTATTAGCAAACTGTAAAATGGAGGCTAATGAGGAATAACAGAATTACTGTATAAATATTAAGAATCATTTTGTATATAATCATATTGAATAAAATAGATATGTATCACTCAAGCAGTTGTATTGAATCATTGTTCTTTATTTATCAAATACTATTATATTTAAGTATGCAAACTATGTTGACTTGACTAGATGATAAGATCCCACTGGTATTTATATGTTAAGCAATGTGAAAGGTCACGATCTTTTAAGTACATTCAAATTTGTGTGATTATGAGTATGCTAATAGCTTCACCATGATTTCAGTTTTTAAATAGTCAGCTTGCTTCTCTGCTGTGTCTCCGGCTGTGAAAGATAAAAATAGATTGGGTATCATCGGGATTATTGTTCACAAGTTGGTACATCTGGAAAATAGGCAAACAGGGCAGAGTTCATGAGTGCTCTGAACATATGTATCTCAAGCATAATTGGACTTGAGGTACTAATGCTTAGATTCTAGATTTTGTTGTATGATCATACAAAACTGATTGGTACAATATATGACCAAACTTTTCCAATATCAAAGAATATTATGTAATAAAGATAACACTATTAGTTAAAGTCATTACTCTGTGTTAACACCATAACCTGATCCAGGTCTGATTATTTAATATTGAGATGCTTTGCCAATCTCAAAATTTAATTTGTACATTGGTTAGCAAAGCAAACTTAATTTTAATTCAAGTTGTTTTTTTTATTATCTAATTATGCCTTAGTGAGTGTGGTATTATGTATATTTGTGCACATACTAATAATAAAAAAGATTTTAAAATTATCTCAAGATTTCAATGCAACAATTTTTATTTCAGAAAAAGTGAACTTTGTAATCAAATTTTATTATCTTTTAGTAAAATATTTATTATAGTCTAGAAACAATGCTTACTCTATAAAAAATTTTTTTATCAGCTCTAAAAACTTTCATTAAGTAAGAGTTTAACAAAAATATAGTTTTAAGCATTATTGTCTGGAAATTTTTTAATTAAGGTAATTAATGTGGAATTTCATGATTAATTAAAATGTTAGCTTACCTGAGTAGAAATATTTTAAGTACAGGTTCACTGATTAAGGAGATTCTTTAAATTCCTGAGTGAGACAAATAAGCTATGGGTCTATATAAGATCAACTAAAAATTATTATTTTATTTTGCTGAATTTGTTAGATTTTTTCCACTTCTATTTGAGTTTGTTTACTTCATTAGAGTCTAATATTTGCATGTGTCTTGATCCTGCAGCATTATATGTGCCTGTCTAGAAAATGAACTCAGAACTCAATCCAATTCTGTATCAGAAGCCATATGTGGCTAAGGCATCAAAAGTCAAACTTTTCTCTATCATGAACCTTTAGCCAGCATGTGCTAAATTTACCTGTCAACTAATCTCCAAAATCAGCCAACTACTGACATCCTAGACCTCATCATAGCAAAGCACTCCTCAACAACCAAGGAACAAAAAGAAGACCCATGAAAGTATATCAACATGCCAAGAGTACATACTCATTTGAATATAAACTGTAACAGAAAGTAAGAAGTTTCCATCCACATCATTGTTAACTAATGGTAAATTTTTTTACATGAACTGTGTTATATATATATATATATATGAGTAATCCAGTGAGTGATATATAGGTTTAAAGTTTTTGTTAATATTTTGATTTATTGATGTCACTTTATAGTTTTTATTACGATAGTCATCTGAAATCCAGGCACAGCCGCCTGATGGCGTTGTTTATGTGTCAAAACATATAAAAATGTCGTTTCTGCAGCCAGCCTTACAGCTAATACCTTTAATATTGTATTAACCCATTTAGCAGGACACTTTACATGACATTGCACAAAAATATTACAGCCTGTTTTGTGCTTCAAAACTATTTATGCATATTTGTTCTATTCATAGCTGATTACAGTATTGCTTGAGGGTGTTTGAATTTTAAGTCAGTACAACTTTTCAAATCTCCATAATAGAGTAATGTCATTTATATTTAATGTTGTTAATTACTAATAATTGTCATATGGTCCCCACCCTTTCTTAAAAAAATGTTAATATGTAAAAAATTGGCAAAGGGTATGTTCAAACACGCTTTGACAAAGCTCATGCGCTAAGTCACATTTCAGCAGGGAAAATATATGAGACTAATAAAAGGGTCTCAGAAGAACGTGCAATAGTGAGGGAGACTGTCCTTTTTTCAGGCACATAATGTCCACCCAAATACCAGACTTTTTATTACAGCAATAAAATAATAAATTAAGTTCAAAAAGTCCAAAGTTTATGCACTTTTTTTTTTTCATTTCATTCGAAATTGACAAGTATTTGGATTATCTTTTTTGCAGCAGGGTTAAAATAAATGACTATTTTTGTTGACTTTTTGTTAATAATAATAAAGTATGAAAGCCCCTCAAAAAAGCAGTTTATTGTATAAGTTTTAAAAAAAGGTAATTCAAACGAAATATAAATAAAAGTAAAAAGTGAAAAAAAGTTGAAGAAAAAAGAAATTATTGACTTTTTGTTACAATTATTTTTCCGAGTGTGGGGGTTTGAAAACAATTTTTTACCCACAAAAAACATAAGAAAAACAATTTAGTCAACCCCCCCCCCCCCCCAAAAAAAAAAGGTTGAATCAATTTGAAATAATACGCAAATAATTGCATTATATTTTTTCATCAGGGTTAAAACAAGTGGAGTTAAAATAAATGACTATTTTTGTTTACTTTTTGTTAATAATAACAGTATAAAAGCCCCCCAAAAAGCTGTTTATTGTAGAAGCCAAAAAAAAAAGGCTAATTTAAATGAAATATAAATAAAAGTAAAAAAAAGTTGTTTTAAAAAAAGTAAAATTATTGACTTTATGTTACAATTATTGATCCGAGGATGGGGATTTCAAAACAGTTTTTGAACCCCCAACAATACAAAAGTTACTTTTGATTTAATAATAAGCAAAACAATTTAGGCAACCAAAAAAAAAAAAAAGGTAGAACAAAGTCGAAACAAGTCCCAAATAATTATACCATTATATTTTTTTGACGGGTTTAAAACAAGTTTTTTCGTTGTGAAATACTCCAAAGTTTTAAAATACAGAAAAATAAACACAAAATTAAATTACCAAAATTTGTTGGATAAAGAAAAATATCAAGTTAAAAAAAACAAAACAACGAAAATGAATATAAAAATGTGTTTAATAAAAAAGAAATCATGTTATAAATGAAATAAACATTTGTTTAATCAAAAAAAAATCATGTTCTATTAAAAAAGTTACGGCGGCCCGGTAACAATATATTTGATTGATTTTTGTATAGCAACAACGCCCCAAGCAGCCGTACTCGAATTTCAGATGATTACCTTTATTAATTTTATTCTTTTATAGTTATTATAATTATAATCATTTTTGTATATTTAGCTAAACCATGTAATTTCTTTGACAACTGATAAGTTAATAAAATGCAATAGTTTTTCTAGAATTATTTTTTTTTTTTTGCTCTCAAAGTTAACAGTTATTTGGAAAGAATCTTAAAATATATTTTTTTACCCCCTTCCAATTTTGTCATTGATTTAAACAATCTAGATTTTCTGAGCAAAAGTAAAGTGTTATTGTAAGTTATAAAAACAAGAAAAATCTGGATTAATATTTTTTTAAATTACATGTTTTAAGTAATAATGCCTTAAATCTTGACATATTCATTTCTTACTTGATGTATGCAGATGTGTTTAATAATTTTATATTAGCATTAAACTGTAAAGTATCATCAGTGCTATTCTTTTCTTATGATTATATCATGTATGCTAAAACAGATTGGCTTGTGTGTGTGCATACAAATGATCCCTTTATGGATACCACACAGAAGTTTATTTATGTCTACTGCTAGATATATGTGGATTGTGATTTAGTGTCAGGTTCAGTAAAGTTACTGCCCATGCTCATTTTATATATTTTCATCTGTTAATAACCAGTGTTTCCTTACCATTTCAAATTAGCGATCATTTTGATATTACTTCAGGTCAAGTGTTTTTATATATAACTTCCACTTATTTAACATGGGTTACTTAGAGCCTTCTTATTCTTGTTCGTTATCCATTTCCTCTGGGCTTTCACCACATGAGCTGTGTAATTAAAATTAGTACATGTGAGCTTGTCTAATAATAATGACTGCCAATGGTTAATTATAAATTAATGTTCTTGCAAAAGTATGTGCAAATATTCAATTGTCAAGTATGTTATAGTAAATTATTTTAATGAACTAAAAGTTAATTTGAAGGGAAGAATACGATAAAATAGAAATAATCAACTGTTAAATACCTTAAACTACTTCTTTAAAAGGGTTTATCTTTAATTTTAATATATGATTGAGCTAACTATAGTTCAAGCTCATCCATTAATGTAAGCTGTTTATTTTTTTGTTTTACTATTATTAATATACATTAATTGTTAGATTTGTTTGACATGTGTTTACTGTTGTCTGTCTTGCCAATTATTTATTTTAATAAGGATCTCTGCTCTCCATGATCTAGCAGTAATAATTGATTTGTATATGATGAGACATCTATAGTAGGCACTTGTAATGAATATCCATGTCAACCAATTATAAATATTTGAGGCTAGAGATCTAGTGATACCTTGTTGAAAGATATTACTGCAGGCTATCTGGTATAATATATTTGTAAATACCTGCATTATTTATTAACATTTTCACCGTTAGCCATCTATGACCCACCCAGCTCCAAAACTTTTTGCTTAACATGACATTTTCGCACTTTAAACAAATGAATAAAAACAATGTAAAAAAAAAAAAAAAAACTTTTCCAATATCTTTATTCATTTGTTTAAAACATGTAAATGTTAAATAATAGTTTTCAAGTATAATTAAAACTACTGTGTGTAGAGAAAAATGACAATATTAAATTAATAAACATATACATTTATAGTTAATAATAAAAAAGGATGGATTAATTTTTAATGAAGTTTAAAGTTATATCTGAGCTAAAAAAACAGACATGTGATGTTATATCTGAGCTAAAAATAATATATTTTATAACTTAAGAGATGATAGGTAATAATTGCTTATGTATTATTTATCTAAAAATAGTTATCATCCAATAAGTGCATATAAGAATTGTAGCATTTGTTAATTAGATATTTCAGTATATAATGTATTTGTAGGGAGATTAACAAATAATTAACACAAGCTGGAAGATAAGAAGTTATGAAAAAAAAAATTATAAACTTAATACTATTTGTTTTTAGGTTAAGTGGTATTTTAGTTTTTTATGGACATTTTGTCTTTTTCCTTTTTTTTTTTTTTGTATGAAAAAGAATGATTTTTCTTGTTGGTAAAAAAGTTTAATCATTCTGCAGTCATAAACTTTTTCAGCCATGTTGATTAATACTTTTAATTTCCAATTTATTTATTTTTTGTATTACTAATGTTATGATTTTTTTTTTTCGTTTATTAAAATATTCATTTTTTGAAAATCAAAAAAGTAATGGAATGATTTAATTAATAAACATAAAGTACTCCAAAAAATTAGGCACTTTTATTTAGTAGTGCAATTTTTTAAATAGTAGGTATTTCACCCACCCCCCTTCCATTATTTTCATTGTCTTTGCATACTATACAATGGTTGTATCATAAATAATTGCAGTTTCAAAATTTTTTTAAAAAGCAACTGCTTAGCCATTGGTTCTAGTGTTGCCTTAAAATTTGATAAAAACTGCCACATAGGTATGCAGAGGCAGCACCTACAGAAATATCTCGAGGCATTCGGACAAGTTACCTCATTTGAGTACCTTAGGGATCCTCTCACCAATGGTCTCACCTTCACCAACACAGCCTTATTTCAATTCATCCTTAAAAAAGGTCTTTCTCCTGAAAGCATTCCCACAACAATAGCAGCTGAACTAGCACCTTTGGTCATTTCAATTAAGAGGATGAGGCTACAATGTTTCACCTGCAAAGATTGCAACCACCTTAATCGGGACTGCCCTCAAAAAAATAAATGCAACTCTTTCCAGAAAGAAAAGGGCCTAAACTACATCTGTGCTCCACACAGCCCCAATAAATATGAACACCTTCCTTCAGCTAACCTCTCACCTCCACCTCATTTCAATTCATTCTTTCAGCATTCGGCCACCCTCTCACCTTTCAGTAATATTCCAGCTTCCCCTTGGCCACATAATTTTGATCTCACTCGCAGCCCACCACTCTCAGTTACAGCTCACTCACAGGACCCTCTTTCCTTAATGGACATGAACACTTATTCAAGCTCAGAAATCATCCTGTCTGAGTCTACCAACTCTGGCCCTTCCATCACTAACAAGAAACATCAAAAGCGTGCACGCCCTAACCCATCAGATAGTGACACCAACTCTGACAGGCAGATTTCCATCCTTGATCTTCCCAGTAAAATCATAATGGATCCTTTTCCTGAACCAAGGGCAAGTTTCAGACATTCAGAACACACAAGGAAAAAAAGAATTCTTTCAGCAAAAAATTCTCTGGCTTCAACCCGGACCTCGTCACCCTCCTCCCTTTGCACTCTCTCACCTTCCTCTGCTGAATTTTTCTCAGACAGTGGTTCATCAAGTAACATCAAGAATGAATCATTGTGCAATTCTGGCAGGAAAAGCAAGAACTGTACTCCTCATATCTCTCCCAACCCAGCTCATCCTCGCTCACCATAAAATTTCCGTATTCCTACCTTTTTCTAAGATGTGCTTTTCTAACCAGCCTGAACTACACACCATTTCCCCTGTCCACTTCCCATCCCCTTTTTACATGTATCCTTCCCCTCTTACCATTTTGTTCCTGAAATTTCATTTGTTTCATTGTATCTGTTGTTTTTTTGTTGTTTTTTTTTTATGAATAAACATCTCATCACTGGGGAAAAAAAAAAAAAATTCGATATTCCAGAATCTAAAGGTGTAAGTTCGACTCATGCTAATATTGTCACTGGTCAGATCAGCAATTACTGAAAAAGAATGGAGAATAATATTACTTAAAACGTTATGTGATTACTAACATATGTTGTCTATTTGTATGTTATTATTAACAAGTTATTTGTATTTGAGAAGTTTAAATTATCCAACATAATATTTAATAATGTTCGTTAATTTTATAAAAAGTATTAGATATAGAAATATCAGTTTCTTTCAAATTATACTTTATCCTTTAAAAATGATATTATTTATTAAATTTTTTTTTTTTATGAAAGGAAGAAAATCATTAAGGTTTTTGAAAAGGTAACACAAAAAAATGAGAAATTTTATTAAACTTAAATTTTATCCGGAATCTCAATGATTTTTAAATCAAGAAAGAGCATTATTATTATTTGGCAGAGAATGAGTTCTCCAAATCTCCACATTTTATTTTACTTTTCAGATAATCCTCTGCTGTTCCTTTCTTTTTTTTACTGTAAACAAAAAAAACATTTTTATTTCTTATCTAAAATTGATTCTTAATTTTCATTTATAACTTTTTATTCTTTTTTTATATGAGTGTTTTCCCTTGAAGGCAAATGTTAGCACAATATTAAATATCAGAATAACTAACGTAATAAGATCTCTGATATATATATATAATGTGAATATATTTATAATCCAAATAGAAGTAACCATTTTTCCTATAAATTAAGGATAAATGACACTCATATGTCAGGAAATGGTAAAGAACAAAATGAATTTGTTTATTATTCACTTTTTGATTTTTATAAGCTTTTATTTGCTGACATTGCTGGAAATTAAGAATGAAAATTATATATTAATCGGAATTTAAATACAACATTAATCATTTTAAAATTACAATTATTCAGTAAGAGAATAAAGATTGAATTTCATTTTTAAAGACTTCTACAACAATAATCAAATATATATAGCTTAATTTACACAAATCCAAATAGAAATAAATTATTTCCCTCATAAGCTATGTGATATGTGTGTTTAAATGCATCTGCATATATATAATTGTAAAAACTTATAGAGAGAAAAGTAATAAGTTAAAAATATTACAGAACTTGAGAAGATTTATTCTTTTAAAGTAAAAATTATAGTCTCTAGATTAGAAAAATATTAATTTCTAAAATGAACAACAGACTAATTAATAAGAGTAGAATAATTTCGCTAATCAAATGAAACAAATTAAGGAATTCGACTTAGATTCCTTTTTAAGATAATGACAATCTACAAATAACCGATTAATTAAAAAAGCAGAAAGATAATACTAAAATTCCGATGGAACATAGAAAAGAAGAATCACCTGATCGGATGACCAGAGGACTAATCAATCATTTGTAGGGGTTCAGAGACAATGAACTACCTTTAGTACTAATCGGAAAAAGCACACTCAATCCTTGGAGCTTCATCTGTGAACATGGACATATATGTTGGAGCAGATCGTCTCCCATGGCACAGTGACTTCAAGTGCAGAGAGCTGACCGCGAATGTGAGAAATCAGATAGGACACTTAAAGGTTGCATTGATCTTAATTATTATTTGTGTATGCCTTCGGACCTTTATAATGAAAATATTTGTATATATGTTATTAGTTAAACGCTTTAAGGGATCGTATACTAAAATTTATCTTAATATTAACTGTTAGTCATTATTGGCACTCGTGGGAGTGCATCCTATCTTAGCTTGACATAGCACTATGCTCAAATAAATGTCCGCAAGGATAAAAAATACTTATTTTTTTAGCTTTTAATTTCTATAAACTTTTGTTTGCTGTTGTTGCTGTAAATTAAAAGTGGAAATTATATATTAACCTGATTTAAATACAACTTTTAGGATAGAGACTGAATTTCATTTTTAACCATCTATATGACAGTAATCAAATATTACTTTGAAGACATAAATATTAAATATACATATCTTAATGTACATGAAATCTAAATGGAAAGAAATCAACCTATAAGCTATCACCTATTAGTAACCATAGAATTTATGGAGTCGATAAATAAGAACAATACCTTCTATAATTTTATGTAAATATAAAAACATATTGGGCACAATAAACAAAGAGATGAAACATTTATATAAGCTAATGACAATGTTGATGTTGAGATTAGTAGTTTGGTCATTTTTTATAGATAAGACTAGACATAAGTTGAAGAAATCTAGTAAAGTTTAAACTTTAGAGAATAATATGATATAATTGTATTTGCAATGGAAAATGAATAATGGACTAAGTTTAAGCATGTCTTTCATGAAAAAATAGTTACCGGTAATATGGAAAAACTGTGAAACTTATGGAATATAATATTATCATCTATGTTCTTTATTATTTTTACAATGCTTTTTTTACAACTTAATATGACAGTTTCGATTGATGGGGCAATTGAAACTGTCATAGAATTGCTGAAAACTCTTCTCAATCAACATTTGGAAATTTTGTTCTGAAGAAGATTGCTGGGGTAATCGAAACTGTCATATTATGTTGTAAAAAAAGTATTGTAAAAGTAATAAAGAACATAAATGATATTAATTATATGGATTTGGCAATCCAATATGAAAGATAAAGTTATAATACTTATGGAATACACATATAAAAAAAACTGATAACTAAGAATAATCCAAAACATATCTTAAAATCAAAATTACAAATGAAGTTTTAAAAGACATATAAATAAAATTATGATTATTGGTGGCAAGGCTAAGATGGTGCATGGATTTTTTTTTCCAGTAAGATTCATTTGAAGGCATTTAATCATTAAAAATGATGATGGTGAGGATCAGATGTTTTTTCCATGCATTTGAGAATTTTATGAAACCCTTGCCAATTGTTTCAGAACATGAACTTATTTATTTGTTAAAGTTACCATATGGTCTGTACTTTAGACCTTTCCAAAAATTATTCATCCGACAAACAATACCTGACTATTTTCATTATTGCTGAATTGTGCCCATTAAATATTGCTTTTAGAGTAATATGCCAATATTTACCTAATTCTTCAGGAGAGGATATTGATATTAGATTCAATACAGTCATGAATGATCCCACTGATGATGAAATAGTTTGAAAGTACAATCCAAAAGATTTTTATATGGCAAATGATTTCAAGTATTTTATTTAAATCTATTGACATTATTGTGCCTTCATGATCACAAAAGTAAAGAAAATAGATATCAATACAACTATAAAATTATTAATATGCACCAAGACCTTATCAAGAAGATAATCTTGATATTTATATAACTACAGATAGATATAGTTAGATTTTCAAATAAGTAAGATAAACTTTGTCATTGATGTTACAAGCTTGTTAACCAAGATTGAAAAGTTAATAGGGCAAAATTCTAATGAAAAAAACCTTCAAATTAAAAAATAAAATATATATCCAAACTAAAACTTTGAATGAAAGTAAATGATTTACAAACATTATCAGCAAAGACAGTAAACATTAGTTAGTAATAAAAAAAATATTCCTATCTTAAATTGATTCTGATAATTTACTAAACTGAACAGATGTAATAGCCAGTAATAGCATAAAGAGCATACACTTGCCATAAAGATATAGTGGAACAATATTTTAATTACAAACTTTGCAGAAAAACAAATAAATACATGAATATATCACTAGTTTAATGTGATGATTTAAATCTAGAAAATAAAAAGATTGCTAAAGTGTATGTGATATATTTTATCCCAAGGGAAGGGAAATATGATGATTCTGGTTTCATGGCCATAATATCACATATTACCAACTTTAGATTTTGTTATATAGGAATAAGTGATGGTACAAACTTCAACTACTTAAACTTTTAAAAATTAATTTAACTGTAAAAAAAGTGAAAGAGTAGATTGATTTTTTTTTTGCAAAAAGAACACAGCTGCCTTACGAGCAGTTGTCCCGGTTTTGTCGGGTTCACTTCCCGGCCGATGTTTTGACACATTTGGAAATATAAAATAGATTTTATTTTTTGATAATACTAATTTCAAAATGTTTTGCTAATTAAGAAGTTTTGTAAGAGTTAATTATTTACTAAACTTGCTAAATACAGGGAAATAAAGAATAACAGATTAAAAGCATTCTAAATGTTTTGAACTAGGAATCAAGAATAAAATGAATCCACCTATTCTTGGGAGCTCTGATATTTATAAGCATACCTTTATTAATATTGTTGGTAATTCAGAGTGAAATTAATTTATCAACCAGATGGAATATGGCATTCAAGAGTTATTAAAAGCATAATTAATTATACAAGGCTGAAGATAGCATCTCTCTTGTAATACCTTGATTATAATAACATTTAATATTGTACTGGTCGAAAAACACACATCGATCCAACAAACCCCTGAACATAGGTAGAGTACCACGTACAAGATATATAAATCAGGTACATTGTGAATTCTGCCCTATTTGCCTATGTCACCAGGTCAAAGATCTAATCGATAGCCTTTCTTGATGATACAATCGAATTCCCTTACTTTCACCGTGCCGGAAGCTGGGTCTTAAAGCATGAGATTCAATTTTTATTATATTTAAATGAGAACTTGGGTGATTGATTAATAGATATATTTAAAAATCAAAAATTATTTAAAATAAAAGTAAATAAAATGATTCAAGGAACATTGGAAGTTTGGTTTTAGTTATATATATATTTAAAAATCATTAAGCATTTTACATTAGTCTAACTCAAGCTCTTTAAAAAAAAAATACAATCTTTAAATTAACTTCATAAATCATACAAGTTCATGAAGAATTTTTATTAGCGGTTATCATTTACATTGTTTAGTTTATATATTTTTAATTTTGGTTATAGTTATTTTCCTTTAAAATAAGACAAAAATAATTTTATAATTAAATGATCACGAATTTTAAAATTCCCCATGCACATTTAGTACAAGCTTATAATTTAGTGGCAGGTTTAAACATCTGCCTAACGCACGTATATAAGAATGATTATTTTCATGAATTCTTTATACAAGATTTAAAAAAACATTTCTATTGAAAAGGACATTAATTAAATAGACGATTATAATAAGACTAATTTGACGTCTTACTCCACTAACATATAAAAGAAAAAATTGATTTTATTTCTTTTTATAAAAATAATAATTTAGATTTCAAATAACTAATGTTTGATGACATTAGTGGACCTTGCTGGAATAGCTTATAACTAACTTTACAGTGATTAAAACTGTAAGCTGTTATAACAAAAAAAAATAATAGATCAGTTAATTATCAAGCAAACAAGCCATTTTAGTTGGACTTACAACTAAAATCAAACCTATAAGAATGATAACGTGAATTAGCCCAAACCAAACGATTTTAACCAATTACGAAAACAAATAAAAGAGTTGATTACTCAGATTGAAGATCCTTTTGTAGAATCAATTCCCTATGGCTTACGTATTAGATAGGCAAAAGAAAAACAAAACAATGTCAGCTTAATAAATATCCGAATGCAAAGGAGAGAAGAAAACGTAGGTAGGAACATACGAGCCGGATTACGAACACGTATGCCTATTCCAATGAAGAATAAAAAGGAAAATCGATACGTCCACATTTTGATAGTAGATAGGATTTACGGAGAGTCAACGTGCCTGCCTCTACAGGGACCATGCAGGCTAATCCACTCTATCTCAGCCACGCTATCCAATTCAACAGACGTATGCAAAACCGGAAGCTAACTCTGCACTACCAAATCAATGACCATTTTAGGTCTATCCATGATACTCCAAGCATTCTTTATTAACCTGAGATATTATAATCATTAACTACGAACGAATTATCATTAAATAGCCTTAAAATGATCTAATACTGCATAGAGACCAACCTGTGTAAACAACTATTTTATGTAAATATTTAACCTAAAAAAAACATACATACAGAAATAAGGAAATTTATTTCTCGAATAAATCCCCTCTTTCCTAACTAAAAAAAAAGGCATGATAAATAACTGACGCTATCCAGCGGCGCTGTTACTAGGTCAAAATCTATAGCATATTACTTTTTGTTTTAAATTGCAGAAATATAAAATAATAGAATCCCATTCTGGGAAATCTATAAGAAAAACTGTTTAAAGAAATAAGGATGTTTATTTTGACATATATATATTCGACATAACTTCACTTGCAAAATAAAATAGATCAAAATTACTTTATTTAAAAATTAAATCATTCTTTGTTAATATTCCCGTCTAGTAAAACATAATTTGCTCTCTTAGCAAATTACTCTGAGCCCCCACACGTGAAGTTTGTCGAAATAATAAAAAAAAATCAACGCATGAAATCTCACGCTAAAATTACTATAAAACAAATAAATAAATTCATATTTAATAATTAAATATATTAAAATTTGAAAATTATGGTGAGCTTAAGCTAATGAAAGATTATTATAATTTAAAAGAAAAAGGTTAAAGAATCGGTTCAAAACATTTTCAATCAACAATAACTTTTGACATTTTTTCTAAAGATTTACGAAATTATATTAATATTCTTACGATAATAGTTTCTTCTAACTTCTTGACGAAAGTATAAATTTGAAGCTCTTCGGCATTTTACTTTGGAGTTCCCTGGGATGAGTTTTGCAGGTGAACATTGGTGGCAGATGGCTTCTTTGAAGGCAGGTTGACAGCAGCATAATGGAAGATTTCAGGTCTTAGGAAAGAAAGGGCAGTGATCTACCCTTTTTACTATTCGATTGTCATGGCATGGAGACTTCTAAAACTATTTCTTTCTTTCTGTTTTCCCTCTGTTCTAAAAAGCACCCCTATTTATAACTTCTTAATCGTATACCATTTCCCTGCTGCCTCAGGTGATTTGCATTTTTAGAAACAATAGAAATCATTCTTTTATTCTAATTTTAGAAAGTTTGTACCTCGATAAGAATCAATAGATTTTAATATAATTTTATGTTCATTTTTTAATTTAGATAACAATGTAGAATCACTCCTAATTAATTAAGAGATTCCACAGTAAATTGGAAATAGCCATCTTGGATTCTTATACTGAAAAAATAAAACATCTTAAACATATATATTATAACGAACCGCTTTGCCCGCGGAAGGGTCGTATTAGTAAATTCATAAAAATGGCTATGGTTAACTTAAGATTTAACCTTATATATATAAATTTTCCCCTCTCTGCATGATCCCCGGGCATATTTATGGATAGCGTGTTTGCTTCCAAGCGCCAAACCTATTTGCGATGAACAAATAAGAATTACACCGCGGGACTCTATAGATGCAGCATATACCCCGATAGCGACTCGATAGATATTTACTATCGCTTTGCCTTTTCCTGTAATTTAAGGGGGGAGGGGTGTTAATTAGCCTAGCTCATCTCAGGGGTGGTGGTCATTAGACCGTGGACGGGAACTATGGATTCCGACACTACTTTCTTTTAACTGAAGGTGGATGGATATACATAACCAAATTTCTGTCTATCTAAAAAAAAAAATAAACGATTATAGAAATCCCATCTTATCGATTAGATTTTCTCTGCGCAACAGGGGAATTCCCGTTTAATTTCAGATGAGTGCGCTCGCTACCCCACCCTAAATTCCTCCATACCGGTTGTTCAAGGTAGAGTATACGTTTTATATTAATTACGAAATCTTTAGCGCTATAACTATGAATCTTATTAAAATAATATAAATAAAAGAATAAAAAAAAAAAAGAAAATATTCACAGATATTCATAACAGTAAAACAATTTATTATAAAATAAGAAGGTTAGGATTTATTTAATTGACCCGCCATTATTCCTAACTCGTGCTTCATAGAATGTCAAGCATACACACACATACGTACAGATTAAGCATTTTATTCTTTGGATCTTTATAGGCAACGCAACATATTATTAATGTTCTTTTATTAAATTGCTTCCCTGGACTTTGTAGTTTGAAAGTTTTATTGAAACATGTTTTAAATATAGAGAATTTAATTTATTTTAAAGTTCCGATGGATGACGCAATCCGTTTAAGATTCGGATTGTGTTTTAATAGCAAATCAATAAGCAAATAATATAGTTCACGTTACCTTAACATTCCCGGGAATTTAGGCATTTCAAAGGTGTATGTCTGACGATGTCAATGGCTTTAAAACTGGACGATCTCATAGTTAGTTTTCCCCGTAGCTATCATTGTTCCTTGCCGTCGATGACCGGAATTCGGCGTTCTTTAACTATCCTTTTTGCAGCACATTTGGGATCGTAGGGCAGGCCTTCATCGCCTGTCAAGTGAAAGGTTTTTATCCCACTCGATGCATGATACGTTTTTTTATTTTTCTATCTCGCTCTCTGCTCCCGTGGAAGAAAAAAAATATCCCCTATTTATTTCCTTTTATATCCCCTCTCTTCTCGTCCTTTCCACGTCCCTTTCCGTGATTCCATCCCTCGAAATTCTCCGGTTGCGTCACCCAACCGGACTATGACTACGTCATCGCGGTCGCCATTGTACTAAAACCTGCGTTTGTATTTTAGAAAGATCTCATTTTGCTTTAACTGGCCATCTACTTGAAATATATCAATCATGCACATATATATACTCGCATGCCACAAACACCCCAATAAAGCACGAGCTCTACGAAGTTTTTCCCCCCTTTTAAAATTAAACAAATAACAACTAGCTACAAATAAATATACGAATAACATACTGTTAATATTGAATTATTCCCGCCACCATTTAATATTAGTATTTGCAATTATTAATAACTTTATTAGTTAATAGTGTTAGTAATACCTATATCCATTTATCTTGTAACTTTTGGCGGACCACCGGCTCTCCTCAGTCCGCACCTTGTTACAATATATATATATAAATTCAAAGTTATTTATTTGAAATTTTTTTTCTTTTAATAATATAAATAGAATAACAGTGTGTTAGTACAATTATCTATCTATATGATCCAAAATAAATTTTAGGATTTATTCAGGATAGTTAAAAAAAATGTTGAAAAATGTTTTTTTTAGAATAATAAAAAAAAGCAAATGTTAGTAAAATAGATAATTAGGAGAGTCAGACCGTAAAACGGCAAATCTGACTCAGATTTACCATTTCAATATGCTAACTTTAAATTAAACATAGCTCAATGTACATGTAAACAGTGAAGTAAATCACTCTCTCCCAGATTATGAATTAAAAACACTTAAATGTTGAACTAAGGATCAAGAATAGAATCCACCTATTCTTGGGGACTCATATTTATAAGCATATCTGTCAATATTGTTGTTAATTCATAGTGAAATTAGTTTATCAACCAGATGGTATATAACACTTAGGCTGTTAACCCATAATCAATTGTACAAGATTGGAGACAGCATCTCTCTTTTAACACCTTGATTGTATTAATTAAAAACATTTAATATATAATCAGTAAGTTAAACATAGATCAATGACAAAGATATGCTTATAAACATCTGAGCTTCCAAGAATAGATGGATTTTTCTGTTGTTGATTGTTAGTTCAACATTTAGAATCATTTTAATTCATAGTCTGGGGGAGAGTGATTTACTCCATTGTTTACAAATTAAATCTTAAAATACAAATTCATATATTACAATACTAGCCAAAAACCAAAATTTTACTAAAATTCTTCTACAACCATACTTTCATCTATTAACAAATAGATCTTTTCAGGTGAAATTCAATATATATATATACAAAAGAAAATAGCCTTCCCATCATTCACTTCAAAAACCAACTTCCTTTAACATCAAAGGATTTCTTCATAAGATTAATGGTCTCATATTCAAAAAAATTTATCATCAAAGTTTCTTTTACTTTTCAATTCACTTTTTTCATAAGATAACCTCTGCATTGTCAAAATATTTTATGGCCTATATTCAGTTCATAAATATATAATGATGAATTGATATCTATTTTTTAACTCTACTCTTATGAACTTTACCTCTTTCATTGACTTAACTTACTCTGACCTATATAAATTTTATAATGGCATGGAATCTTATAAACTACCCCAGGAATAAATTTGCAATCAATTGACTGCTTTGAACTATTTAGTAATGAATTTAAGTTCAAGCCTTTCATTGGTTTTCTATTCCCTGGTGTCAGACGCATGATGGTACTATTTCTATCAATTCCTAGAAATATATCATTTCAGTGGCCTACACCCAACCTAAGAGGCTTCTTTCTACGATAAAACACAGAAAGTCCCCGCTAGCTGGTCTAGCTTTTTTCTATGCTAAAAGCCTTTATTGGCTGCCATAGTTGGCTGTGTTATTAACTTTATCGTAATGCTAGAATGTCTATTTTATCTATACTTTGGTGTGTGTGGATTTTAGCCTGTCATAATTATTTAAAATTTCATTACAAAGGTTTTTTTTTTCAACTGCTCTAAACTACTGTTACATTGTAACTTTATTAACAGTGTCCTGAAGGTTCCATTACGAATGTGTAACCCTCAAAAATTGCTTTTAAGGGTGCAGAACAGTAGTATTTCGAGGATCACCCGAAAAGTAACATTTTCAAGAGAATTCATCTGTGACAAGTTACTTTTGATATATGTTGAAGCAATCACACTGTAGTCAGAGTGAGCTTCATGTTTACCTACCTAAAATAAACTAACATGTACAAGGGTTCAAACTCAGCAATATTTAAATTACTAACAGTGTCGTCATATATATGTATTTATATATTTTACAAACTATTATAATAAATATTTTATAATTTTGATATTTTCATACTTTTGAATACTTTAAGCTTGTGTTTTTTTTTATTTAAAAGAGAATTTTTTTAAAATCACGTAACGTTTGTCATTTTTGTAAAAATTATTTGCATTTAATTTCAAATTTGTAAAAATTTAAAAGAAAGAAGATATAACCAAGATGGCAAGTTCAAATCAACCCATTGTGAAGTTTTCTTCACTAATTAAATAGTTTAAATGATTGATTTTCATTAATCAAAATATCATCTTATCAGCGTTTTACTTTTATAATTTGTTACTTTAATTAAAAATTTTGCTAATGAAAGTGATTTGAACCTTATCTTCTTATATCTTACTTTTAATTAAAATGGACTGCAATTTGCTCAGGAATTTGGTAATTGTCTCATCTGCCTCTGGGTAAATGAACCAAAACATTCCAGTAATAGCTTGGGTGGTATATATGGTACATATTGGAGATAAGTCTTAATCCGAGTCTTAGTTGGAGTCTTATAGTATTTGCTTTTACTTTCTGTTTGCGCTTAGTTTTTAGAATGTCTACTGAGTAGATCACCAACCGTCTTTCCCTGGGCCTCTCAAAGCTGCCTCTAGTATGCTATCGCAAAACTCCTGCCATGGAAGAAGGCTGCCACCGATGAAAAAAACCATAGTGACTGAGATTGCTGACCACCAAGCTCATCCTGTAAACTAAAGTTCAAAGAATGAACCATCTAGCCATTGTAACACTGCCGAGATAACAGTTCCATGCTTACCTATATCTGTACTAATAATTAATGTGGTTTTTTTTGTTATATATTTGTACCTAATCTCTGCTTGAAAGTCTCTCTATAATCCTATGTTATATATATATTGTAATATATATAAATAAATGGTACAATATATATATATATGTAAATGCTTACAACTATTTAAGTTAAATCTTACATTTTATTTAGTGCAGAAAATTTTAATATTATAATTATTTGCTTTTTTATTTTTAATGTCATTTATATGCCAAATCAACCCAACTCCGCGAGCCTCTATTTTAGATTAGTCTTTTAAATCCCACGCACTTCAGGGATATGTTAATTACTTTAAATTATTTGTTTTACAGCCATTGCTCACTGGGTTGAGAAATAGTTAAATAATATTTGTTTATAGGCAGATTATTATTTTAATAGACATACGTATATATTTATTGAGTGTAAATTTAATGTTATTTAAGAACGCATGTTATCCAAGAACGCTATTGCTTAAATTTCAGATATTTTAAATAATAATGACCATTTATTTTTATTATGTAATAATAATTTATATGTAGTGCTTTTAGCTTCAGAACACCTCCCAGCACTAACTGATTACTAAATAATTCCAAAGATAAAATAGAAAAAGATCAACCCCCCCCCATGTGGTCTATAAAATGGCATGCCCTCAATTAGGCTGCCAGGCATCCTATTACGGTGAGACTCGGGCTATCCTCAATACAAGAGTTTACCAACACAGGTATGCATACAACAGGGTTAAAAATAAAAATGAAGGAACATCAACCTTCTGGGACCACCAAGCAGCTACAGGTCATGTATTTGAACCCAGTTCTGCCCAAATAATTTGCACAGAGAAGAGTGATGCCAAAAGAAAAGTCAAAGAAGCTTTTTACATAGCAAATGATCTCAGCACCATTAATAGAAGAGAGGTATGCTTTGCTCTCTCCAAACAATGGACTAACTAATTAAAATCAAAATCATTTGCATATGTGTACAATAAATCACAACAGTCTTCATTTGTAAAGCTATAAGTATGAGATTTGAACATAAAATCTCGAAAGCGCTAAGCAGACATATTAACATTATAGTATAATTATATCTTCATTAATGTATGCGAAAAAAGTCGCATATTTATAATTACAATTTTTACTGGTGAAAAGAAAAACAATTTATTACATTATATTAAATAATGCTTATAAATTCCAAATGCGTGTGTGACCTGTTTAATGAAGGTAAATGTAATCGTATGTATTTAAGACATCTAGTTTTAGATTTCAGTTATATAATTTGATTTAGTATACAAGTCATGCCATTAAGCCCAATTTAAATTTTATATTTAGGCCACTAGTTATGTTGACATCATTAAATGGCATATTATAGTTTCATAGCATTGCCAGCATAGGTCAGCCATCATCATTATTGCTTTGTTATAACTTGAGGATCATCAGGAACTCTGAATCCTCCATCTTCACTTATATATGTTTTAGCTGGCATTGGAAGTGCCCTAGGACACCTTCAGAAAGAGTAGTGGAAGCTCTGCATTGCTACCCTACATGGACAATTGCATATCCCTACCTTCCTTTTTCTCTCCAGGTATGACCTGTCAGAAAAACGGGTGCACCATTTTTTATTCCCACTTAAATGATGAAGCATCTACTTGGCCAAAATGGACCGAATCTTATATTTTGCTGCCTATGCTCGCACCACCATTCATTATAGTATTTTAGAATCATGCCTAAACACTGTGATATAACTAAACCATTTTATTCATTAATATATTTATATTTAGAATGTCATGAAAAGCTTACATTAAGC
Source organism: Epiperipatus broadwayi (assembly GCA_028023455.1). Classification (NCBI taxonomy): domain Eukaryota; kingdom Metazoa; phylum Onychophora; class Udeonychophora; order Euonychophora; family Peripatidae; genus Epiperipatus; species Epiperipatus broadwayi. The sequence continues at coordinate 37,754 of JAQFVV010014334.1, forward strand.
TATTTCCCTTAGACAAGCAACTCCCACATGCGAAAATGAATTCTCCTTATTTTATTTTAATTCAAGAATTAAAATGTTTGTTATATTGAATGCGAAAATATTCGCGTATTCAAAATCATTGTTTATAACTTTGTTATCTAATAATTAATAAATATAACGGACGTCAGAGACCAATTTACCTGGAATCGCAGTTATATATGTGTATATTTCTTGTTGAGATCGAAGTGGCATCGATCATAGTTGGTTAAATGCATATTAATTTATTCAAATACTGAAGTGTCTCTTTTGTGAATTCTTTTGTCTGGGTCATTAATTAATCGTCTTTTAAAATAGCATTTCTCTTTTTAAACCCATTATGTAACATTTTCTTTTAAACATTGTCATATAAATAAACCGCACTACATGTATAAGCGTGACATCCCATAATAACTACAGATGTAAGCATAATGAAACTATTCTAGCGTGAACTAATGTAAGTTTAGAATAAAGTGTTTTTATAATACTAAAGTGTCTTTTAATCCTATCCTGAGTTCGAATTTTTATTTTGGTTAGTTTTTAAAATATAAAAAGGGTTTATATAATTATGTATTATTTTAAGTCTTATATCTCAGTCGGGGATTCACCCTCAAAAACTCTAGTTAGAGTCTCATGTCTCTGTACCTCTGAATGACGTCTGGTATAATATACGCACAAACAAAAACAACCAAGGGTCTGATTATTAGTACTTACTTGTCCAAAAAAAAAAGAAAATTAGTCGGGTATTATTTTTTTTACATTTACTATTTAAATAAGATTGGTTTTTATATCTACACACTAACAAAAACAACCCAGTTTTGGATTAATTATTGTTCAACAAAAAAAGAAAGCAAATTAGTCAGGTTTCATTTTTCAATGTAGTATTTGAATTACAGTACTTTTTATATATATATACACAAGATTTACAAAAAGAACCCACTTTCTGATTAATTACTGTCCAAAAGAAATGCAAATTAGTCGGCTATCATTTTTAAATTTAGTATTTCAATAACAGTACCTTTTTATCTACACACACTAGCAAAAAGAACCCACTTTCTGATTAATTACTGTCCCAAAAAAAAAGGCAATTAGTTGGGTATCATTTTAAAATTTAGTGTGAATTTTTTAAATGTTGTGGGTCAATTGAATCATGTAGAATTGAGTCTTATTTTTGATTGCAAAAAAGACCATAACTTTTTCTATATATACACACACACAAAGAAAATAAAACCCACTTTCTTATTAATTACTGTCAATACCCAAAAAAAAAGTTATTCGCGGGTATCATTTTTAAATTTACTATTTAAATAATATTACAGCTTTTGATAAAATCTATACACTAACAAAAACAATCCACTTTCTGATTCATTACTGTCCAAAAAAAAAAAATTGCAATATCATTTTGAAATGTAGTATTTCAATAACGGTACTTTTTTATATATATAAACACTAACAAAAAGAACCCCTTTCTGATTAATTACTGTCCAAACACACACACACAAAAAAAGCGAATTACTCGGGTATCATTTGCAAATTTAGCGTGAATGTAGCAATTTTGTGTAAATTGAAAAATGTATTATAATGGGTCTTATTTTCAATTAAAAAAATACAACCCATTTTATGATTAAGAATTACTGTCCAAAAAACCTCAATTATTCGGGTATCATTTTTAAATTTAATGTGAATTTCTAATTTTTTTTAAAATAATATTATTTACTATTAGTTGCTCTAATTTCCTATTATAAAAAATAAAAAAGCCTACATTTATATAGATAGAATCACAGGCCTGGCCCGAAATCGTAATATGTATGTGTTTTTGATTAGCATCAACACCATCAAACGGTTGGCATGAAGGAATAGAAAACACCCAGCCTTTCTTCCAGGCCACTCAATAAAAAACAATTCTTGAATATCAATTAACTAATTGATGACTTAGAGGGCAAATAAATCAAACTATTTTTATTAACAAATAAATCTTTCTTATTAACAGATTTACATATTTTTATTAAATATATTTATAATAAATTCACGATTATATTCTAACTCAATATAGTCAGAAGCAAATTGACTCTTCTGAATATAACTATTATTTTCAAAATTATTAAGCATTCTATTCCTATAACAAAAATTCAAGACTCTCATGAATAAAAAAAGGCAAAACTCTCCATACAGTAGTCACTCAGTGCGAGCCAGAGTCCTCAATGGATGCCAGAAGGCTTGCACTGAGTGGCACTACTGTATGGAGAGTTTTGCCTGTTTTAACAAGTTATGAGCAAGCATAAGAAATGATTATGTAATGTTTAATAATCTCTTATAAATAAGAGGTTGATAACTGTATCATCTTATCATATTTCTGAATTTTTTTACTTTAATAAAATGACTATAAAGTAAAACATTATCTACACTTAAATCATGGTTTCATCTATTTCTTAATAGATGAATCCATGGTTGTTTAAGGATTTTGGTTTTTAACTAGTATTGTAATGTTATATGAATTTCTATTTTATTTATAATTACTAGTATAGCATTAAGTAGTATTTAATATTAAATCTTATTTAATTATTACAATCAAGGTGTTAAAAGAGAAATGCAGTCTCCAGCCATGTATAATTATGGATTTAATAACTCTTAAGTGCTATATTTCATCTGATTGATAAATTTCACTCTGAATTATCAACCCTGTTGACAAGAATATGCTTACAAAAATCAGATATCCCAAGAATAGATGGATTCCTTAGTGCTCTTAATTTATAACCTGGGGGAGGAGGATTTACTCCATCATTTATATAAACAATAAGCTACGTTTAAAGTTTATATATATTGTGCAGATAGCTAAA
>JAQFVV010014335.1:0-40528 GCA_028023455.1 Epiperipatus broadwayi
AAAAAAATATAAACTTTCTTAGAGTAAATATAGGAAAAGTTATATAGGGGCATTCTTACGGAGAAGTTACTGTTAAAAAAAAATTTATAATTCCTAAAGTATGAACAAAACCAAATATCTTAGTGACTTAATGATAAAAATAAATGATATATTATATTATACATCAGTTGGAATTATTAAAACTTCATGTACACGTAAATTGACTGCAGTTATTATCATAATAATCTCTCGGAAAATTGCGCATTTTCGTCCATAAGTAAGCTAGCTAATAAGTATACGTATCGTCAATAAAAAAATATATATATATATTGTGTATGTTTATCATCTATCATCAACTGTTCGTTATGTTAGAATATGTATATTTTTTTTTTGGATCCCAAAATTGTAGTAGTTTAATTCAAGTAAGAATTAATCTTCAATTCTGCTATATGTTTCTTTACCTAATTTATTAAACGCACAAAATAAGAGAAAACTTTTATTTACAGGAAATAATACCATGCGTTTATTGTTTTTAAACTTGCTTCATGAAATACGACTGGATAAAGCTCTTCACCTGGACCAATTGCTCAACAGAAAGACATTTTCTAATGAGAGAGTATGCACTTGTTAATTAATGATTGTTTAAAACTAAGTTATAAATGATATGTATTTTTTTTTATATCACATAGATTAAAGTCTGTACGGTCAAGTGATATTTAATAGCCTTGTAATAACAAAGGTATGTTTTAATATAATTATTATAGGTTAAGTTGATATTTAACATGAAAAAAAAAAAAATCTATAAAATATGTTTTAATTATTACATACAATTGTAGGTAGAAATTTTGTATGTTAGATACGTAAAAGAAAAATATTTAGATATTTAAGGGGTGAAATAAATATTGAAAATTATCAGAAGTAACTAAAAAAAAAAAACGCTATAACAAAATATTTCTCGTTAAAGTTTTGAAACGAATTTATACTGTATTAATTAAGGAAGTTATTCCTAATTATTCTTAAATAACACATCCACTTTATTTAGTTTAAGATAGTATGCTACCAACTATTTTTGAATGTTCCTTTATTAAAATTAAAATTATTATACTTTTATTCTATGATGTCCATTGGTTTCGGATGTTGATCAAAGTATACACGATAACATAAGTTTATTATAATCAGTGTATTTACTTATCCTGCCCAGATATAGCATTGGTATATGCTTAATATTCGCATAGGTAATAATTATAATGTATTTATTTTGTGGGATGAAAAATGATCTCCCCAAAAGCTTTGTTTTCCATGAGAGGAAGATTTTAAATATAATGTTCGGGTATGTTTATAACCTAAGTGATCGATTCTCATAGATAGGACGATCAAGAATTTATCTAGCATTTAGTATGCTTCATTCATTTAAATCCCAGGAGAGGATTGTATTTGGTGTGTGTTCATTGTATGTCCAAGTAAGAGGCAAGAAACCACCAAAATATTTTAATGTAGTAGATTACTTTACGGACCTTCGTGGTTATTCCATATTCCTCATGAGAAGATAAAGATAGCTCCACCATGGAAGGTGTTGATTATTGTGCTTAATTTTGAAAGTTCGGGCAAGATAAAGGTTATATTGGAGGTGTTAGTTCCTCAAGATCCACTTTAGTATAAATAGTGCATTAGTAACTAGGATCAATATCTGTATTGTGCTGCTAAATATTGCTAGTATTTGACAAGTAAATCAATGGAGAAAGTAATTAAAATTGCGTAATTTAAAACGCTTATTTACTGAAGGAATATTCAAATGCAATATTTAATTCTGGTTAGTAATTAAATAATACTCATATTTTAAAATTATACGTATGAATAAAATTTGTATCATAACTTAAGTTAGCATTAAGTTAAATGTAAGATGGTAAGTGTAACTTCTGATAACTGGCCTATAATTAGAATAGGTTATCCCATTAAAGACCATAGATAAAGTAAATGTATTAGAAATAAATTTAATATTTTGCGTATTGCATATGATTGGATTAATCATTTAAAAAAAAAAAAAAATGAACAAAAAAAAATAGTTAGTCAATAATTTTGAATAAAAGCTTCTACAAGGTTATCAAAATTTAATAAACAATGTATTGGTAATGAAATGTATTTTTAGTTAATCAATCCATATGATTGCATACAGGAGAAGTAGTAACCTCTAGTCCATAACCAAAAGAGTATACAGATTAATGTCAGTTATATTTTATATTTTTGTATTACTATGGGATTATTGAATAAATGTTCATATATTTTTTTTTGATAATAATAAATTATAGTCTTGTTAAAATTTGTTGTAGATTCATTTTTTTGTTTTTATATGCTAAATATAAGTGTTTGCACAATATTTGCAAAACTTTTTTTTTTGAGTCCGAAATCATTCCAAATTCTTAAAAAAACTTAATATACCAGATAAATAAAGTTAAGCAGATCGGAATATGTCATTATATTTTAGTTTAATGATAATTATTTATGAAGTTGAAAACTTAAGACTAAACATTCACCTTTGTATAAAAAAAATAAAAAAATAAAATGAATTTATTCCCAAACCATTAACTTTGGTTGCACATTATTCCAAACATTTAGTTAAATTGTCTAAGTAATAAATCTTAGTTATATTATTGTGTTGTCATGGATGATGGAAGGACACAAAAAGCACCCTTGTCTTTTTATTATTCTGACTGAGATTCTAAAAAAAAAAAAAAAAAAGGGCTGTGTTATTCAAAATTATACGTCATTATTGAATAGAATTATCATCTCTTTAAATAATATAGCCATTGATATGAGAGATGAAGACACATTGAATTTAAGTAAAATAAATGTTTCCTATAGCCGACCAGAATGCCAGTCATATGCGACAACACAATACTGCCGAGCATTTCCTTACATGAAACAAAGAACCCTGAGATTAATATTATTATAATTATTCTTTAAATTAATAAGTGATCAATTATTGTTGTTATTACAATCGTGGCATGGCTTAAGAGAATTGAATGTACAATTGTATTATATGAAAAGTATTTTAGATCATATTGGAAAATTAATGGATATGTTGCTTTATTTTGGTTGCCTTAACAACAACCTGTGTAAAGTAGTGTCATGGGTGCAAATAAATAAATAAACTAAACTAATTAATTATATATTGGGTTAGAAATAAATAAATAAATTTCTAATAAAACTGGGTTAGAATATATATAAAACTCAAAATTTCATCTACATTTGAACTTTAAGTCAAGTTTAAAGCATGCAAATATGCTAATCACTACAAGCAAGGCTCCTACTATAATTATATTTTCCAAAATTATAAGTGAAAAATTGTTTTATAAATTTATATTTTTAAAAAATATATATTTTAGTTTGATTTTAGTAAATAAACGTCACTGTGGTTAGATGAGAGGTCTTGCAGTATTTAAATAAATTAAACCACCAAACATCACATGATCACCATTCTTTATGCTTATACAAGCTGTATACACAAAGGTAAAACTCTCCATATAGTAGCTTTACTCAGTGCAAGCTAGAGTAATCAATGGATGCAGGAAGGTTTGTGCATAAAATCCATATCTAGTGACTGCTCATCCAATATCCTCAGACTAGTTTCTAGCTTGTGACTTTCATCAGTGAGAAGCCTAGATTCTGAGAGATCCTAAGATCTAGGTGCAGTGCTCTCAGATTGAGGCTTCTCACTGATAAAAGCTATAAGCTAGAAACTAGTCTGGGGATATTGGATGAGTAGGCACTAGATAAAAATTTTATGCATAAACCTTCCTGCATCCATTGATTGCTCTGGCTTGCACTGAGTGGTGCTACTGTATGGAGAGTTTAGCCTGTGTACAAAGTTTTTAAATAGTTAATTAGCAAGTTGAATGTAATTTCCTTTAATTGATAAAATGCATTTTTAAAAAAAAAATTGGCCATAATTGATTCATAAATCTTTAACTCTCAAGTATTTTATTTTGTTAATATATTAAAGCATGCAGAACTATAATCTTGGTGAAAACTTCCTTCAGAAGTCTTGGTTAAACCCCACTAAATATTATATGTAACAATGGTATGTTCTGGATAGCATAGACAAATTCTTTATTTCCTAAAATAAAACTATTTTTGAATAAGCCATATAATGTATAAATAATAATAGTAATCAAATAGTTTATTGCTTGCCAAAAAGTGAGTATCAGAAGAGACAAATCAGAGCTACCATCCAAGGACTTTGAGCTCCAAAAAAGTATACTATTCTTCCACTACATCAAATCAATATTATTTTCACAAATTATATGTATGTTAAAAATTATAATTAAAAATATTAATACATTTCAATATTGAATGTCATTTTATAATATATTTTAGCATAATAATTACATAAAGGTTATTCTACAAAATTTCATAATACATTTCACATTATAAAATAATTTTTGTAAAAAAGCGTAGGAACTTTTGAAGATCTTACTAGACCAGTTGGTATCGCATCTCATTTTTCTGAAATGAGTTAAAATACGGAAGACCTACAAACCATAATTTGCTAACGAGATGACAACTTATTGTTGCAAAGAGTAAATAGGTTAGGATGGCTATTGACCTACATTTATTTGTAAATTTTATAGGAAGCAAACAAATGTGGGTCTTTTTCTCGAGGTGCAAATAACTGGGCTAAGCAGTTGAATAATTAGCACCATATGTTTATAGCAATTTATAAAAATCTTTTTTAAATTCTTTCAGGAAGTCTTTGAGTAAAGACGCCTAACGGGAAACTATGGGAGTATTACAAGTATTTGCAAGTAAGCTAATTATAATATTAATAATAAAAAAATATCGGATATAAATTTAATATATATATTAGGATTAACATGCATGAATATTAGAAGATGTGCAGATCACTTTAAACTATCATAAACGATGTATGGCAAATTAGGCTCATAATCCCTTCCTTCCCCCCAAATTTAATTAACAAATTAATAAAATGTTCGCTAATATTTTTCAAATAATCTTTTTTTTTTTAAAAAAAGGTCATTTTATAATCAAATAGGTTGAGTTTAAATCGTGTAATAATGATACCGCAATTTTAGCCACATTATCATATATTTTTTATATAATAACTATAGGAGAAATGATCATTTAAAATTGTTATGAATTAATTTAGAATCACTACACGAAATGAACTCGATTTGTTTGATTATAAATCTTTAAACTTTGGTCAATATAAATATAAATTGTTTAAAATTTTCATTCATTTTTTTAAAAATAATCGTTAAATAATTATTTTAAAAATGTTTTATTCACAATATAGATGAAGTAAATACACAACAGGTTAGCAGGGCCATATAATAGTAATTAATCATATTTTTTTCCGCTTCAAAATAGTAATTAATCATCTTTGATTATTTTCTGCCACTATTTGCAACTAATGTTTCAATTTTATATTGTTAAAATGCTGATTAAAACTAGTAAAGTTAAATCAGTATTTCATTAAAATAAAAAAGAGATGTATGTGATTGTGTACTAAAAAAAAAATTTTTTTTTTTAAAGCATTATCATTTAAGAAAAAAAAAATTAACTAAAAATTTTTATTGGAAAAGAATCATTTGCAGAATTATATGTTTTTAATCTATAGGGATTTTATCTATGGGTATCAGACAAATTGAAAGTAAACCAAGATTATAAAATAGTAAATCGGATTATTGTATTTAAATGTTTAAGAAAGTTTGGAATAAATATACACGCAATAAATAAAATAAAATATTCAAATGGTCAATTGATGAAGTTCAGCTCTTGAAGGGTCATGTGACATTTTAGCCTCAAAGTTGCAGGTTGGCAGCAAAAATATTCCATTAAAGTGATCAAGCTTGCTTCTTTTATTATTATTTCTTCAATTGGAAATCAAACCAGATACTTTGAATTCTTGGATCTACTTTTTTATCATTCATATTAAAACTTATAGGCCAATAACAGAAATGGAATAATATTAAAAGTAGAGTAACAAACAGACTTTTTGTAAAATAATAATACCTTTTATTGAATTTTGGAAAATAAATTATTGAAGTGCTTAGATGAAAATATAAATTTCTTTGAATGAAAACCTGGAAAAAATAAAGTGGATGTAAGTAGAATAATATTTAAAAATGTTTAAGTAAGAATAAATAAATTGAAAAAAAAAAACCATAGATAGAAGGAATCGAAAGAGAAAAAAATTAAATGATTGTATTATTGTTGGAAGATTTTGTGAATCATGTTTAAAAATCTGTAAAAGTTGAAAGATGATTTATAAGATATGAATTAGAGAGAGAACTATAAACAAAACAAAAAAAAAAAAAGAAGAAAATAATATATTATTTTAAGAAGGGAGAAAGCCATAATGATTGATACTGTAAGAAATGAAACTATTATATTAAAATAATATAAATATATTTTGAAAGACTGAAAATACTCTATTTTGAATTCAAGTTCAGCTATTGTATGTATGCTAAATCCCAAATTTGATAGCAGGTAAAATAATTTAGGCAATAGAGTAGTGTAATCAAGTGATTGCCAGTATCCTATTGTTGATTGCCACTTTCTTAATACAATTTATTATAGCATTTCAGTATTAGAACTGTATCATAAACTTGAATGAGATGCATACTTAACTATGAGAGATGAATCTAATTTTTAAGAGTGATGTTTTTTCTCCCAAGATATTCAAATTCCATTCTTATTGCATCACTTTTATTAAATCTTTAAAAATGCACATTTCTTTTAATGCATTTTTGACAATGCTTTATTCAATTTATGACAGTTTTGACTGTGTAGCAGTTTTTTCAAATATTCTAAAATATCTATCATCAAAACCTTTCAAATTATTGCTTTTAACTAAAGTTGGGGCTTATGTTAATATGTCACTCAATGCTTTTCTCCAGACTTTTTATTAAAACAAAATCAAAACTATTAACTGGTCATAAAAAGATTTAAACTTTCATTGGATATGGAAAAGTTTCCAAGATATAATCAAAATAAAATTCATTAGATAGGTCTCAAGCAGGCTTAATTTTTTTTTTTTTCAATTAAATAGTCCGTAGCCAGATTATCTAGCTAATTGGTAGTAGTCCTTTAATTGATTACTATTTGGAGAGTTAAAATCATAGGTTAATGTTAAATGGACCAATGAGAGAGTCTATGTATCTACTATATAAAATAGAAAATGAATGTAAACAAAGTTGATAGAAGTGTTGTCATTTGATTTGAAACTGGTTTTAATAAGTTAACCCTTGCTTTTCATCACTAAAATGTTTTTTTGGTTTAAATATTCCTTCAGATTTACATAATGCAGTATGATTTAAACATGTATAAAATAAGTAAAGAAAATAAATAATCAAATAATTTCTTGCTTTGGAGTTCAAAAATAGTTTGAATACTGAAAGTGATGAAAGAGAGTTATTATCCAAAAGCTTTGTGCTCCAGAGTTGCCACTCTACAACTGCACTAAACTATACAAGACAGTGAATGAACTATAGAAAAGGCTGTTTTTAATAGACTTTACAAAAAATCTTTACAATCTTTTTTGAAACTTTATATTTAATTCTAATTTCAAAGTCTATTATTATGAAGTTAAAAAAAGCAGCATTTAAATAGTCCCCTGCAATGCAAAAGACTTTTTATTAGCAGAAACTCTGAAAGTACTTATCGCTAGGCTTGCTAAGTGATGAGAATAAGCAGTTTTGTTTTATTCTCAAAACTAAAAATAGCTAGATGTCCATTTCCTGGACATCATTAAAAAACTGTTTATATTGTTTACAAGATGCTACCAGTAAGATATATCTTAAAATATAATTGGAATCTGAAAAAAATCATGTTTATTATTGCCAGAATTAAAGGGCAGAATTTAAGCACAGCGGGTGAAAAGTCACACCATACCATAAGGGTTTATTGGCACAAATTATTTTCTTTTAATTCTTATTTGTTTGTTTTTTACATTTTTATTTTATTTAATATTTAATATACAGGGTATATGAGCACAGACTTTCACACAACCCACCACTCTCCATTCTATCTCATAACACTGATACACTTGAACACATATATACCTAAAAGATAAATAATCACCAATATACATATTTCATGCTAAACCAGCAATCATCAGTTGGTCTAGATTATCATCTCTACACATATATGTAATAAGTGTTCAGATATATATTAAGATAACCAATCTTCATACTTTAATGGACAGGCTTTAATCCACTCCACACTCCAACTGTCCATCCAATTGAAAATCTGATGATGGAACACTCAAAGGCCACCCTGAGGCCAAGATTCTCGTCACACCTATGCTGACCTAAAGTCAATATGACATCTCATGTACAGGACATAATCCATTTAATACATATACAAGGGATTGGCAGATACCTCTACTATGTAATAACTGAAATACAGGCTTATTATATACCTGTATCAATATATGTAATATATAGGGTATATGGGCACAGACTTTCACACGACCCACCACTCTCCACTTTATCTCATAACACTGATACACTTGAACACATATATGGCTAAAAGATAAATAATCACCAATATACATATTTCATGCTAAACCAGCAGTCATCAGTTGGTCCAGAATATTATCTCTACATATATATGCAATAAGTGCTCAGATATATATTAAGATAGCCAATCTCCATACTTTAATTGATAGGCTTCAATACACTCCACACTCCAACTGTCGATGCAATTAAAAATATGTTGATGGAACACTCAAAGGCCACCCTGAGGCCGAGTGATTGCTAGTTTAGCATGGAATACGTATATTTGTGATTATTTATCTTTTAGGCATATATGTGTTCAAGTGTATCAGTGTTATGAGATAGAGTGGAGAGTGGTGGGTCGTGTGAAAGTCTGTGCTCATATACCCTATATATTGTATATATTGATACAGGTATATAATAAGTCTGTATTTCAGTTATTATTTAATATTATAGAAATTAGATTATATCTATCTGTTATATAGGAATTTGTATATGTATGTTTTTACATGCATCTATATACATATATTGATTTCTTATAAAGTAAATTTTCAATTTAAACGTGTTTACGCAAGGTTAAAACATTGTCCAAGTGTAAGTTTAGGTGTCTATGCTAAATTATAATAATTCATTCAATTTATCTAATTACATTACTAAGCATTTTCCACTCAAGAGGGCTTCTTTGTTCTTCACTAAGATTTATGTATTGACTCTTAGAAAAGGAAATGGCAAAACCTAATTGCAATTCAACTATTTTTTTTATTACGTATGCGTTTTGAAGTTTATGATAAAAAAAAAAAAATTCAGATTATTATTACTTTTTATTCCATTTATTAATTAGTTTTAAACTTGACAATAAAAAAATCTAATTTTGAATGGGGATTAATGTGCATGCCGTTAAATGTTTAACCTATTATTCTAATCAATAATTACTTTTAGTAGATCTATCAAATCGACACCGACTCACAGGTGGTCATCTGAATAATATTTTTTTAAACTGTTCAAAAATTTTATTCATTATTTTGGAAAGTTTGTCTATTTTTTTTTTCATTTTTGTTTGGGATATTGGTGCAGTAATACAGTGATGAACTCTAAGTGCTAAAAAATTCTTAGTAGGTTCTCAATTTTTCATTTCTGGTTCTCAAACATCTCAGTACCTATCGATCAACAAATTTTTTTATACCACTATTTTTTTATTGTTTGTCTTCTTTTTCTTTCCCAATGAAACTTTCACCAGAACAGCATCACTTGATTCCTCATTTTCTACCAAATATTAAAACAAAGATAGCCTTCCTTCTAAAGCTGCCTATTGTAAACTTGCAAAATTAATGATTACCATATGGTAAGACTGTAAAATAGAATATTTACTTTTTTAAAATGTATTGGTATTAAGCTATCTTGTTTTATCTAACAAATGGGATCTGATACCGGAGTTTATCATAAATAGTGATAAGACTATTAACTAATAGTCTATCACAATGACCAGAAATGTTCATTTTCATCAATGAACATCAAGAGAAATCAGTTTCAGGTAAGGTTCATTTTTATTAGAAAAAGTAAAATAAGAATAAGAATGATTTAAAGCAAATAGAATTAAAATTAGCATGCAGAGGAAGTTTATTTTCACTAAGGAAAATTGCAGTTAGCATGAACCATTTTTAATCATTTCCAGATTCAAACATTTTTTAAATTCCCATAATAAATTTATAATGTTGGTGTACAGCCATCAGTTACATTTATATCTATGTCTATTTGATTGAAGACTCAAAATAGACTTACAAGTGTCACAGTTAAGTATGCATCATTGTAATATATACTGTATATAAAATTATTAACGTTTTAAAATAATTATAATAAGCATCTTACCTGAGAATCATCTTAAATGTCTTTTTGTTATTCCTCTTTCTTTAAATTTTAATAAAACCTTAATGTATTCATTAGAATCGTACAGGAAATACTTTGTGTCATTTCATCATCATCATCAACCATTATCAATCCACTACACCAGGAATAGTCTTCCTATCAAAAATTTCATTTGTATTATTTAATAAATTATTCAAAGTAATACCCTTTCCAAGCAATTTTTTTTATTTCCAAACAAATTACTATTCTTACATACAATTTTATAGGAAGACAATTTAAATGGCAAAGAAATAAAATCATATTTTATAAACAATGAGCATTGCCAATTGCTCAACAAGCTTTGTGATAAATGCTTAGCCAGAGAAAGCATTTAAAATATCTCTGTCAGGAATCCCCCCCTGCCCAATCTCCATGGTTTCTAGCTTTGGCACTCCTCAGAGAGGCACTAGGGTAGGTTCAGATCTTAGATATAAAAATACCAACCTAAAGCCAATATTTATCTAAAAGTTATCTATTGAGTAGAAAATCTGAAATTTTCAGACACCTACATGTTTTCAAACCCAACTATCCAACTCAAATAGCGATATGAGGCTGATAGATATTCAGCTATAACATATATTAGTAATCTTAGCAATATAACATTGCATAAGACTTAAAGCACAGACTATAAATAGTCAAAATAAGAGTCATAGATCACATGACCCAATTCCTTTAAGCTTGTAAAATATAAACAGTGAGCATTGCCAATTGCTCAACAAGCTTTATGATAAATGCTTAGCCAGAGAAAGCATTTAAAATATCTCTGTCAGGAAATCCCCCTCCCAACCTCTGACCATGCTTTCATGCTTTGGCACTCCTCAGAGAGATGCTAGGGTAGGTTCAGACACTAGATCTAAAAATACCAACCCAAAGCCAGCATTTATTTAAAAGTTATCTATTGAGTGGAAAATCTGAAATTTTCAGATACCTACATGTCTTCAAATCCAGCTATCCAATTCAAAAAGCTATATGGGCTTGAGAGATCTTCAGCCATACCATATATTAGTAGTCTTGGCAATATAACATCACATAAGATTTAAAGCAGAAACTATAAATAATCACATTTTCTTTATTCTTTACATCCTTACAAATATTACTATTAAATAAAATACTTTTAATTATTTATTGACTAGTTTAGCTTTATGCTTGTAATTATATATATATATTTGATTACAAATTATAATAATATATACTTTTAATTATTTATTGACTAGTTTAGCTTTATGCTTGTAATGTTTATATATATATATATGATTACAAATTGTCATGATATATTAAAAAGAAAATCATATTATCATTTTGGTATGGAATTTAGGTGTTTTTATACTCTTGCTCTTCTGATGAGAGTAAACTATGCATAAATTACATATATAGTGAGAGAAAGGATATTTTTATTCTGGGCGATTATTTATGATTTGATAGATTTCAAATAAGTAATATATTTTAAAAGTTGAAATTTGATTATATATACTTATCCAGTTTAGATTAATTATTACTTGTATATATATATAATATTTAAACAGCATTAAACTGTTGCACATGCGCTTTGGATTTTAACTATAAAATGAATGAATACTAACACTTCAAACACATGATAAAGTCTTTGGAAAAGATAGAAGGGACATTCTATCTTTTCCAAAGACTTTATCATGTGTTTGAAGTGGCACAGTTTAATGCTGTTTAAATATTAGTTTATAAACATCGCGCTATATAAAATAATTGACATTTGTATATACATAGTAAGTGGGTCAAGACAAAATACAAAAGGAATAATTTTTATTTGCTTTTCAGGAATAATTATAATACTAGAAAATTATAGGTCCATATATACACACACACAATAATATAATTAAATAACATCAATCAATATGTAAAAAATTCAAAAGTTGATGAAATCTTCTTAGCCCATGTATATTAAATTTATTAAACATCTCATCTTACACTACCCCCTACCAGTTGTAAGCAGAAAAAATATCCCCATCAATTTATTGATTTCTTATTAGAATGATAAGTATGTGCAATGATCTCTGACTTGCTGGATTCAACATCAAATTCATAAAGTTGTTATTACAGCCTGATCCAAATTAGCTGTAAGTAGTATTCATATGGTAAAAATTAGGTTGCAATAAAATGTCTGAATTTGATGATAAATCTCACAAATGTAATAGTTTTTATGGAATATCCAAATAAAAAGAAAATAGGAAACAGATTAATGCAGAATATTTTTACCTAATTAATACAGTTGGATAATAATGTTAGATGTTTGATGAAATTTAATAATGGTGTTGCTAGAAGATTTTATTGACTCCTAAAATTATGGCATAATAATTGACTCCATTTGATTATAATATTATATATTTTCAATGAATTGAAAATTCACATGATTATTAAAATGACTACTTTGAGATTCTAAGTTGTCAATATTACTAAAAAACAATTTATATCAGACTGCAATAACCTCTCATAAACACAGTGTTAAGTCTCACACATGTTCTTACTCATATTTGCCATAGCAATAAGAATTTAGAAATCAGATGGAAGTGTTCCATTTTTGTCTTATTAAATTAATTGGATAACAATATAGGACAAAATATTCAATTAAATTTAATATAGATAAGGTTTACCTGATTTTAAATGCTGTTGCTACATGACCAGTAAACTTGAAGTCAAACTATGGATAGACTTTAATATTTTTAAAGAACAAATAGTTCATCAATGTCTTATCATGTGTCTGATTATAGTTTTTACAGCACATAGTTTACTGGTGACAATAACATTTGCTGTCAGTGCACTTAGCTGAAGAGCTGTGCAGTTATTTAAATTAAAAATAATTAATTATAGATAGTAAAAATTTGAAGTTTTATATCTCTAATATAAAATCTTTAAAATATATATTTACAAAACGAGTATTGATCCTTGGCTTTCATCCTACATATGATGAATTGTGGGCTTAAATGCTCATCATTCCCACAGCTTGATTGAAAACAATTGAAGTCTCCACTTGGCAATGAGACAAAATTGCAGATTCCAATTATTTGTGTTTCATGCCAATGATATAACCTTCTTGTCTTGCCTTAAAAAAATAGCCAGAAGCCAATTAAAAAATCATGCAGATCTTATTATTTAGCATTTTGACTTATTTATTGCCTTAAGACATATATGTTATAATTGGAAACATGTTCAAATAAATACACCTGCATCTTCTTCTTCATTGGACTCTTTTAGAAATATAAACTAAATGCTTCCATAGTAACTCTTCTCTGCCTCAATTAGGGAATGTTTTCTGATATCTAGCTTGATTTTTGGCTGTGGGATTATCTTGGGAAATTTTCTTTATCCCGGTATTTGCCATTCTAAATTACTAACTTCAATAATCAATACTTGCAATCTTATTCACACATTAGATTTATGCAACCACCATGCACTGGCAAGATAAATATTTTTTTCATAATTTGAGATTTTCAGTAATAAAGATGTGTATTACTTTAGAAAAATATTTATTTTCATGCATTTCATTTGCAATATATAACAAAAAATGGAAGATAAACTCTTTTTACATATCTCTGTAATATCATCATCATCATCATTTTCGAGAGTCAAATTTCAACTTGAGACTCCTCTTGACTGAGTCAACTGAGTCAACTTGAGCTCTCATACACATTCATGATTATACATGTTATTTTTCCTTGAAAGATCCTTTTGTAGTTAAGCTGTTTTTCATATATTTTAGTTTTTAATATTTTGTGATGATGAAAAAATCCAAAACATTTATCTGGCAATATTTCATTACATGTGTTGCAATGCTCAAATGTAGAGTTTATTTTACAAGTGGCTTGCTTTAGCATTTAAAAACTAGATCATTCACATACCTTTTGTAAATTTCAATATTTTTAAAAGTACATATATCTAAAATTTTACCCTCATAGGTAGACAAAAAAAAATTGCAAACTTGTGCAACAATAGGTAGACCTATAGACCAACCTTTAGATATTTTATAAAATCCACCTTCAAAAGATGCAAAATGTTATCATCAAAAATGTTTAAACAACTAACTTTAACCCCATGCATACAAACATTTTTAGTTTTTAATGCATGTTCGATTATTTTTATGGAATCCACTCTATCAATAGAACTATACACCTCTGTCACATCTAATGAAGCAATAACATCACTGTCATCAATTAATATATTTTTAATTCTATCTGCAAAATCAAAAGATGAAGCAATAGTATTTATCCCAGATCCCAAAATCTCTTGTAACAGCTTACCAATATATTTAGAAGTCTGATAAATAAATGCACCACCAAAATCAATCATAATTCACAAAGGATTTTCTTCTTTATGTAATTTTATATTTATATGAGGATACATAGTGCATGAAGGATATATATTATAGTATACATTATTACTTATGGCTTTATTCTTAGCTTTTTTAAAAATTATTTTTAATAAATTTTATTCTTTGACCATCCATATTATATTTTTCAATCAAAAAGAAACCAAGTGAATCCATTTGCACTTTAACTTTCTCAATATACTAACACTTCATCATTAAACTCATGTGCAAAACATTTGTCTTCTTGCAAACAAATCATATTACCAGTTTTAAGCTTCTGTTTAAATTCCAAAATGGCCAGTTCTCATGAATTTTCATATGAAATTACATTAAATTTATGACAAACTGCTAACATTAAAATTCAGGATTCATGGAATTTGAGTTGATGCCATTTGCTTTCATTATGTTTGTTTAATTTAATTATAGTTGAAAAAGGTTAAGGAATTAATCGAAAGTATTTATGCAGATTGAAAGTTTATGCATTATAGTTAATTACCATTATATTTATTATTTTTATTGTTATTACAATATTTTTTAACTAATGGACATTTTATTTGTATTTTATATATATATAAAATATGAGGGGGTACTCAAAAACAACTGGAATTTTATAATAAAAATTGTGTACTTATTTTTAGGTGTTATAAATTGAATCTCCTTCAATGAACTGTCCATTTGATGCAGTACATCACCTTAAATGAATTTCTACTTTTCAAAGTAGTCTTGAAATTCTTGGAAAGTGGTGCCTTTTAACACCTCATCCAAATCCACAAAACTTTTTCTTTGTAAACATTTTTTCATTTGAAGGAATAAAAAGTTGCATAGAGCAAGATCAGATGAATATTGTGATGGATAAACTAGGTATTGCTGTTTTTAATTAAAAAAGTGTATCACATTCCTGGTTTGGTGCTAGTATGTTATTGTCATGAAATTTGCACCTCCTCCCACTTTGTCACAGATCAGGAAGTTTTCATTTTACTGCATAACTCAAATTTTTTAGAACTTGTAAGTAAAATGTCTGTTCATTAGAAATGAATTCTGAGTGAACAATGTCATTTGCAGCATTATCTTGACTTTGGACTTCTCTCACCATATATATTTGGAATGTAGTGAATTTGATACTTCTATTAAATCACTCATAAAGTTGTATTTTCTTTGGAGGAGCTTTCTTGTAAGCTGTTTAATGTATTACAATTGTTTTTCTTGCCATTTTTCCTAACAGAAATACAAAGATTTTAGACCATTCAACAAAGTATAGAGAGAGATATGTTAGGAATAATGAGAAAAGGTTGAAAATGAAATATATGGATGAAAGAAAAAACAAATATTACTGACATCATTGAAAAAAAGTAAAGAGTGAAATAGCATTGGGCATGTTGCTAGAAGATAAATAATATATAGACAGTTGAAATCATGAACTTGATTACAAAATAGTGTAACAAACCTAAATAAATACACCATGTGAGATAGATGGATGAAATAATTAAGTATATTCATGTGATGAGGATAAGAGAAGCTGGTAATTGGAGAAACTATATTAAATTTAGAGAGAGCTTTATCCTGCAATAGATTGATAATAATTGAAAATAAAGATGATGATGATGATAAACATATTGCCCTGCATGGTTTGATGTATTAGTATAGTGTTAGATTCTAAAGATCAAGATCCTGAAATAATGGCCAGCTTTGTCATCTCCAGTGCTTAAATTTTTATAACTTTCCAGGCAGTAATCCACTTTATTATTAACTAATTATTTTATAACCACATTTATATAAAAAGTTTTATGGTACAATAATCAGCACATTCGTGCCTCTGATTTTGGGTTCAAATCCAAATAGAAAAACTTTTGATTTTTTTTCAAGGTCTATTTATATGTAAGATTTGTTGTTTTTCGGATAGCCAATTGAGCTACTAAAAAAGATTTGCAAATGGGTATTTTTAATTAGAAGATATAAAAAAGTGTTAAAATTCTTAACAATCAAAAGTTGTCTATCCTAACAAGAAATGTTTTTTTCACTATTCATTTTGGAATAGTAATTTTTATAATATATAGTTTTCAGTCAACATCATTTCTCTCATTGTAAATGATTAAAACACTTTGCAACCTTCTGTTGTCTAGTCTTCCTGTCGTTTAAATTAATATATACCATAATGTGGATCAAAATGCTCAATAAAAATCTAAGAAAAAGGTATTAATATAGAGAGATGTAAATAGAATAAATTATTCTTCAATAGCAAATGCAGGTTGAGAAAATTAGCGGATACTTTGATATACAGCAAATATTTTCTTGATTATAATGCATTTTTAGAAGACAATTTTGAAACAATAAACTTGTTTTACTATAAAAATAGTTATATATATTTACAAATACATATTAAAAGTTTTAATTCCTATTCTTTTTTTACTAGTTTGGACATCATGTGTAATAATTCTATCCGGTGCTGTGGAGTTTACGGTAAGTTGTAAGAATATAATGTATTTTAATTAGCAAAGATAAATTAAAAATTATATTCTGATTATATAATTTAACAAATTGATATAAATAAATTCGTATAACCTGATTGTTCAAATATATATGCATATGTGTGTAAACATTGAAATGTAATAGATTTTTTTTTCTATCTAATAATCTAGATAAAAATTTCAGCTACAATGAAACCAAGCTATCTAGAGTAGTAATAATATTTGTCTTACCCAGTTTAATTCAAAAATTAAAACTTACTTTAATTATAGGAATTGTAAATTAGACATTAAAAAAAAACCTTTTAGTTTTTATAAGCATCATGTACTTGCAGTTTAGTAATGTTGAGTAGCAATTAACTAAATTAAAATCATTTGGTCATTCATTATCAGAATTATATTCAATTATATACTTTTTAACAATAAAATCCATATACTATATAGAATTTTTTCAAAAACTAGTTTATATAAAGTATAATTTTAAATACTGTAAAATGAGAATTTATATCTTGCTTTTAATAAATTTGATTACATGCTAAAATTAATAATATTGCATTTATATCTGCGTTAAGTTTGAAATTCATCTTTAGCCCTGCTAAGGGAATAAATATTTTATTTTTAAGTTTTCTGACAAAGGCAGTGAGTATATATATGTTGATACGAAGACTTTCACGGGTTACATATATAAAAGATATTTTGCGGGTTGTTTCATCCGTGTTAAAATATTTTAAATATTGATATACCAACGTTTCAACTTGGTCACACTAGTCATCCACTGGGTGATAAAAGGTAGAAAGATGGTTGCAGAGGTGCTACAATCACTGATTTGAAAAAAACGTTAAAGTTCCACCAATAGCCAAAAAGTTAAATTAATATTGTTTTTTAAAAAAATCTTTCCAAATAGGAGGAAGTTTGCATGTATCATCTCACTTATTGATACAATCTGGTCTTTTAAGTATCTCAATGGCTTCTCTAATTTTGCACTGGTATAGATTATCACATCTGGATATGATCCTGGTACTAGAAAAATCAATTTTATGACCTGAATCCATAGTATGGAGTGAGAGTGCTGATGATGATGAGTGTTGTTTAACTGCATTAGCAATGCTCATCTCTCCTGACACTGATGCAACAATTACTCATACCTATGTAAGAAGCTTTACAATTTTCACATGAGATTTGATAAACACCATGAGATTCAAGAGGGATTGAATCCTTAGGCTTGGTTATTATATTGCTGATCTTTTGATGAGTAGAAAATGCTGTATTTATATTATAGCATTTTAATATACATCCAATACTGTCTGTAGTTCCTTTTACATATGGAATACAAATCCTAATAGCTGATTTATCATCTTTTCGTTTCTATTTTGTCCGTTTTGGGCTTGAAATAAGGCTTTTTAAATAAATTTATAATTATAACTATTTGCTAATAAAACACTATTAATATGATTTATTTCTTCTTTCAGAAGTGATTTATCTGAAAGGTTAATTGCTCTATTTAAAAGAGTTTTGGCTACAGAAACTATCTGAGTTGGGTGATAATGAGAATGATACATGCAAACTTCCTTCTATTTGGAAAGATTTTTTTAAAAAACAATCTTAATTTAACTTTTTTTGCTATTGGTGGAACTTTAACATTTTTTTCTAGATCAGTCATTGTAGCATCTCTACAACCATCTTTCTACCTTTTATCACCCAGTGGATGACTTACGTGACCAAATCCAAATGTTTGTATATCAATATTTAAAATATTTTAACACAGATGAACCCGCAAAATATGTCTTATATATATTTAAAAGGAAATCTTGAATGTGTGGAGTTTTCAATTTAAATCAACTTAATTAGAAAGCACTTAACCTAGAACTTTCCTAGGCCAAGAGGCAAAATAATGATGCATCTTGGCCTGGGGTAGTTGTTCTAGTTTCAGTGCTTTCTAATTAAGTTGAATTAAATGGATAATTCTACCCATTCAAGATTTCCATCTAAACATTCACTAAAAATATTATATTACAATATTAGTGGCAAAGACATTGTTAGATAGAACTAAGAGACTTTCTGATGACAGCTATTTTTGCAAAGATATCTATGCTACTAAAAAAATGCTTCTTCACAATAGTTTTAATCAAAAAAGATGTTGATACTTCAAAAATTAAGAACTGTTCTGCCATATAAATAGGGGGTAATTGATAAAATTGGTAATGTTTTAAAGAAAAATAATATCTACACAATTTATACTGCATTAAAAAAAATTAATGGATTTCCATGCCCTAAAAAGAAATTCTTTTGGAGTGTCATGGTGTATATAAAATTTCACATGGAGTTTGTTTACATTCATACATTGGACAGACCAATCATAGAATAAACATAAGAAAGGAAGAACACATTTTGGCAGTTAGAGAAAAATCTAATTCATCCGCCATTTGTTTATTCACACATTAAATTAACTAACTGATATCAATTTTAATAAAACACATATTCTGGCAAAAATTGAGCAATATGACTAGAGATTGCTCATATTTTTAAAAGGCCCAAGAGCATAAATGAAAAGTGTAACTTAAAGAAAATTAACAATATTTGGAAAAAGCTATTGGAGGATAAAATATTTTTTAAAACTTCTCAACCAATATAATATGAGAATGAGGAGAAAATAAAATAAAAAAATAATGATTTTAAATCTGACCACACACATTCTTATAATTTGAGAAAGAAGAAGCTCTGAGGAAACTTGCTATTGTACTGAAACATCAGCTATCTAACTATTATATTTTTATTACAAGGAAGTTCCCAGAAATAATACTATGAATTTTATCATTTATCCCTGAGAATATTAGAATTAATATATTGTACCATTTACATATATATGAAGCAAGTATGTTAGCATTGGGTAAGATTTAAAAATTAGAAGAAGTAAAATTTAAAAATTGTCAATGGATGTATTTTTTTTATTTATTAGTTAGTAGTGATTAACCCAATGCACGTGCGCTTTAAAGATAAATTATAAATGAATACTCTCGATTTTTTCAGACACAAGATATAGTATTTTAGAAAAAATGGAATGAATCCACCTATTCTTTTGACCGAAACGTTTATATATGGGAAAATCTTAAGCATGTGGAAATACTATATCTTGTGTCTGGAAAAATCGAGAGTATTCATTTATAATTTATCTTTAAAGTGCATGTGCATTGGCTTAATCGCTAATATCACTATTACATAAAAAACATAGAGCTATATAAAATAATATCTCATTTATTAGTTAGTATAATTTATATTTCTTTTGAAACATACAATGAAAGCTATTTGTGTTTAATATTATCTATTTAATTAAAGTAATGTTAATATTGGAAAAAATGTAAGCACATACAGATTACTAATCCAAATAAATAAAAGAAAGGACAAATGCAATAGATTACCATCAGAGTTAAACCTTTTAATGATAATTAAAGATGGCTGAAATAAGTTATAAAAAAGAGAACTTTGTACCACAAAAGCAAAAAGGAATGTTGAAGATTATTGAGTAATAATAACATATGTGCAGAAATCTCAAAATGGTTGTCAGTATAAAAGAAGCAGACAAGTTTAGAGAAGGCTCTTTTACTTGTGTTTTTCTGGCTGTTTTTTATGTGCAGCATTTTCAAAGCTGTAAAAAAAATTCTTCCATCTAGAATGACTACACTAAACCTAGTCACCATGTATGAGTAGAAACTCGATCGTTTGCCGACCTCTTCTCTCACAAAAATCACTAAAAGCTTCATCTAGCCTTACTTTAAATATGGATCAGAGATGCAGAAGTAGTCCAGAATGAATCCATAAATAATTACTATGGACTTCACATACAGGGGGCAGGGCTACTATCATAATCAAGCATCTACATAAACACTAGGAGCTTATTGGTAAGTTAATGGCCATATCATAACTCATATCTAAATTAAAAAAGATTTGTAAACTAAATTTAAATGCTAAACTTCTAATTTAGGCAAAAGAAATGTGAGGCATTTGCTACTTTAGCCTTTAAAGTGAACTATTTGAATTAAGTGGTCTAATATAATTATCTGATAATGTGGGTGTGTTCTTTCCAGTATCATAAATAATTCTTAATGTTTAAATATTTAACGTGCCTTAATAAAACTTTTATTACTAACATAAACTTTTCATTGTATGTTCTTAATTTTAGCTATTTAGATTTTATTATTAAGTTTAGAGAATTGTATAAATTACCTTTGCCAATATGCTTGATTAAAACCCAGAGAAAATTCATATAATAGATTAATTACGTGATAGGAAAATGTAATTCCTGATCTTACTTTTAGTTATTTGCTTGTAAAACATGATGAAAGTTAGTGGGTCTATAGATCATGTGCCCTCTTAAATAAATTAAAATTAAATCCATTGGCAATTTGAGTTATAATAAATATTAGGTCATTTAATCAGAAAATATAACTATATTCTTGAAATATCTGAACTCCTACTGGAACAAACCATTCTCATTAAATAGTTTGATTAACTAGCACTTTATAGTGTGTAATATAAGGTATCTTAGTCTAAATATAAAACATTACAATATATATAAATACATGTTTATTGCATATTGTCTATATTAAATTTAATGTAATTATAAAATTTGTTATCTTAATATAAACAGAGCAATGATTGTCTATAGGTGTGAGAGATGGAGATCTGGACCAACTGACGAATGCTGATTGTGCATGAAATACATATATTGGAAATTATCTTTTTTACATGTGTGTGGTCATGTGTATCAGTTGTATATGGTGGTTTGGATAGTTGTGGGGAGTTTGAAAGTCTGACTTTAAGTCCCTTATATATATATATATATATATACTAAGGGTTGACTGGTTTTAATGTTTGAAAGTCTGACTTTAAGTCCCTTATATATATATATATATATATACTAAGGGTTGACTGGTTTTAATGGTTATTTATAAACCCATGTAGCCTTGATAATACAGCGGATGCAATTTGAAAATTATAATTACAGTTTGAATGTTATAACTGAATCTTTGTTAGTCTGCATTCAAAATAGGTTATATTTATCTGTTTAAGGAAATTTATTTAAACTTCTTTGTATCAATAATTTCAGTCTCTGTGGTTAAGTTGTAATCTTTAGGGTCTATATAAATATATAGATTGTAAATAAAGGTGGGATTTGTTTAAAGAAGGTTGCCTTGACAACAGATTGAAATTGTCGATTGTTATTGATATTGGAATTGTCTATGTGTTGACTGATTTTAATTGTGTATATTATATATATATATTGAAAGCCTAAAATTAAACTAGTCAATGAAATAAACTAAATTACCCCAAATTTAAAACTAAACCGGACTAGCCAAAGAAGTAAACTCTAAAATACAACCAATAGTTTCACTGCTACAAGCAGACTTCTTAAATATAAAGGACGAAAACATAACAAATTTATACTACATATAGCCACAATTTCTACTTACATCCCACACACCCTTAATATTTTTCATGAAGACAAAGTTGGCCAGTTTGTCATTATAAAAGGAAATGAGGTTAGAGGGAAAATAAATAAAGAATTAAATAATGGTAAATATATGTTTTTAGAAAAAGATCTTGGTAGTGTAATTACAAGAAAGTTAATAGATATTATGAGAAAAAAAGATAAATGTAAAAAATTTTAATAGAGTAGATTATTTAAAATTTTATCCTAATGACTTTGTAGCAGCTAAGATGTTTAGGAATATTAAGACTCACAAAGATGGTTTTGCTTTAAGATTTATTTTTGATTTTGTTGAGGGTATTTCTATGTTCTTGGATATTTTTTTAAAACAATTTGTTAATTTTGGTCATTACATGGTTTTTTCTCTTGAGGCTTTTGATTTTGAAGCAATTAACTCATTTAAACATTTGTTTAATATTAAGAGTGTGTGGGATTAAGTGGAAATTATGGGTAATATGTAGTATAAATTTTCTTATGTTTTAATCCTTTACACCAGGCATGTCAAATTCATTCAAACAACAGGCCATTTAATGCGACTGGTAAGATTCTCATGGGCCACATCACACTTACAAATTTTCTTAAAACTTTATTTTGAAATGAGAATGCAGGAATATAGGTGGGGTACTTAAAGCATCTTATGTAGTTTAATGAATTCAGTTCAATAATATACAATTGATATAGTATTGCTTTTTTTAAACATTTATTTTATTTGATTACATAATTTATAAAATTACAATTTATTGTTTTTACTGGAAACTTTCCAGTGCTTTCCTCCTACTAGTTTTCCAATATCTGGATTCAAAGACTGAGAACAAACAATTTTCATTATGGCAGATAGATGTTTATCAGTTAATCTTGATCTGTAAGCTGTTTTATTTAATTTCATGCATGAAAATAATTGCTCACATAAGTATGTACTTCCAAAAAAGCATAAAATTTGTGCAGCAAATTTTTTAATTTCCATGTAAATTTCACCTAAATAGGAATATATATTGGGAGTTTCTAGTTCTCGATATTTGTTTTTTAAAAATCGAATCATTCTGGAAATCAAATTCCAGTTGTATTGAAGTCAGAGCTTTTTCAACATCAAAGGCAAAAGGTCCATTCAAAAGAGAAAAAATTTCTTCTAACTTCGTGAAATCATCAAAACGTTTATCAAATTCGTTTTTTATTTTTTCAATCTTTGTAGAGTATTGTGAAAATGAGCAACTTTGAATTTGTGCTTTTAACTGCTCACGTATAGGAAAATACTTCAAAACGTTCTTTTGCAAATAGTTTTTAAACAAATTCAGTTTTTGTACAAAGCTTGCAACTGCATCGTACATTACATGACCACCACCTCTTATGCTTGTGTATAACTGTTGTTAAAACAGGAAAAACTCACTATACATATTGCCACACCCAGCAAGCTAGAGTAATCAATGGATGTCAGAAGGCTTGTGCTGCCTTGGATCTGAGAGCACTCAGATCCAAGGCTCCATACTGATGAAGGCCACAGCCAGAAACTAGTCTGGAATATTGGATGAGTAGGCACTAGATGGGGATTTTATGCACAAGCCTTCTGGCATCCATTGATTACTCTAGCTTGCTGTGTGTGGCAATACATATAATGAGTTTTGCATAGTACATGTTATCAATTAATCTTTGCCTTGCAATGTAATATTAAGATTATTCAGATGGCCTGTAATATCTGTTAAAAATGCTAGATCTTGTATCCACAATGGAACTTTTATAACTGATATATTTTCATTGTTTTCATCTTTCATTTCAAAATTAATATTATTTCCTCCAAAAGTAGATAGAAGCTCTTTAGAACATTGTGGTAGGACAACCAATGAACTTCTGTGTAATAAGTAAGATCTTCGAATTTGGATTCTAAATCTTTAAGGAATGATGTAAATTAGCAATGGTTAAGTGCTCTTGATCGAATAAAGTTGACTATCTTTGTAACTGTTTTAAGTACTTTGTCTATTTTTAATAATTTTAAACAGAGAATTTGTTGGTGAATAAGGCAATGAATGAAAAGCTTTGATTTTCAGTTTATCTGGATACTCATCTTGTTTCTTTGTCAGTGGTGACACAAAACCATTTGTTTCACCGGTCATCGATTTAGCACTTTCAGTTGTCACGGAAACAAGCTTGTCAAAAGGCAAGTCAAATTTTTCTAAAATGCTTTATACAGCATCAAAAATATCCTCACCAGTTATCATCACAACCACGAAAAAACAGCAACTTGTGCAACATCTCATATCCATGCTTTCATCAATCACAATTGAAAAAACTGGATTTTGGTAGATATTTCCTGTTGTTGTGAAGTGATGTCATATGCCATTTCAGTAATTCTATCTGCCATCATATTTCTTGATAATGAGATGTCTTGAAATGCCTGTACCTTTTCTGGACAGACAAATTTGGCGGCTTTTATTATATATTCCTTGATTAAAAAACAATCAGTGAATGATTTTGAATGTTTTGCTAATAAATAGCTTATTTCATAACTAGCTCATTACTGATTCATTATTTTTCATGAATTTTGTAAGCACTCTTTGCTCACTACTTAATGAATTCTTCATTGTTTTTAATTTTTCTTCTCTTATTTTTGCTTCAAAGCACGAAAATTGTTCTTCATGATTAGTGCTATTATGTTATGCAATGTTGTATTCTTTAGTGACACTAAATGTTTCTTTGCAAATTAAGCACATAATCTTATTGTTCACTTCCACACAAAAATAGTTCAGTTCCCACATTTCTTGAAATTTTCTTCCCTCGTCATTAATCTTTCGTTTTTTCTTAGTGTTGGAAGTGGCATTTTTTGTAATAAAAATAGGGCTTTCAATTTAAATTTTAAAAACTAAAAAAATTGCAACTATGTTTACTTACATTTTTAAATGAGTTATAAAAGAAAACCACCCACAAATTTTTAACACACCAATTGGAACAAAGAAACTAGTGCAACTGCCTTTTGCTACAATTCTAAGAAAAATCTAACATTTGCAGATAGGATTGCTATGTTGGTGGGGCAAATAACTGACTGTTTTGCTGGAAGGTATTTATGTTCTTGGAAGCATTGCAGCACATTATTAAGGTTGCCAGCTTTGGTGTTCATCGTATCTTAAATGCTTCATCATCATAAAAGCATGTCATCAAAAACATTTAGCTATGTGTGTAACCAAGAATTATAAATTAGCTATGTAAGTAGCCAACAATTATTCTATATATTTTAGTTTATATAATAAGATATAAAAGTTTGTTTTTTAAAAAGTGTTTTAAAATTATTTTATTGTTTGCAACATATCATTCTATTTTCATTTTATTACATAGCATCATAGCCATAGGCCATGAAAAATCACATCAAGGGCCACATGAGGATCGCACACCATTAGTTTGACATGTTAGCTTTACACTTGAGAAGTCTGCTTGTAGCAATGAAATCATTGGTTGTGTTTTAAAGTATATTTTTTTGGATAGTCTGATAGCTTAGTTTTGAATTTTTAGTAATAGATAGACAGATAGACAGCCAGACAGACCGACAGATAGATAGATAGATAGATAGATAGATAGATAGATAGATAGATAGATAGATAGATAGATAGATAGATAGATAGATAGATAGATAGATAGATAGATAGATAGATAGATAGATAGATGGATGGATGGATGGATGGATGGATGGATGGATGGATGGATGGATGGATGGATGGATGGATAGATAGATAGATAGATAGATAGATAGATAGATAGATAGATAGATAGATAGATAGATAGATAGATAGATAGATAGATAGATAGATAGATAGATAGATAGATAGATAGATAGATATGTGTGTAAGTGTACAGATATGTCCAAATCTTATTTATTTCTCATTATTATTATTATTATTTATTTGATCTAATTTTTAAGTATATCTTTATTTAAACAAATTTTATAATTGTAAAATGTAATAACTTGCATTTTTTGTTTAAGGATGAGCAGACTGGTTTATTAGCAACTGGAAATTATGATTACTATAATGATCAAAAACATTCTCAAACTGAAGAGAATAATGCTGGAGCAAGTCCTTTTAAAAATCCTAATGCTGCACCTCCTACTCCTAAAAAACTACCACTTGTTGGTAAATATCCAGCACAAACAGAAGAGTTCCCTCAAACTCCAGATGAAAGACAATATGATTATGAATATGATACCAATAATCAGGTTTCCCCTCAAAATTATAATAAATATTCCAATTCTCCGATAACAAATCCTCCATCAAATTATCCCAGTTTTTCAGAAAATTCTCCATATCCACCAGAAGTTTATCCAAATAGTCCAAGAAATTATCCATCAAATAATTACCCCTCTAATGTAAACCAAACAGATTCTAATGCTCCTAAAGTATATAATTATAATTATGATAAAATAGATGACTCTGATCCCAATCACATCACAGCTGTTCATTCAGAAGCTCACCAGTCATCAATCAAATATGATAATTCTGATGACTCACAACCACCAACTGGGCTCCAAGGGGGACAAACAGATCACCCATTTGAATCTTTTAAACCAAATGGTTTCACTCCACCCATGCAAAGATATCCTAACCCAGGAAATAATCAAAATGTTGAATATGAACAATATCCTAATACTAATACTAATCGTAATTACCATGCAATCCAAAGTGATACTCCTCTTTTCTCCAGGAGACCAGGTCAAACTAATAATCCATTTTATTCTCAGGTAGATAGCGCATCACGTGATTTCTCTGACTTTAACTCCAATCCAAATTTCCAACGATTTTTACAGAAATTTAGATTTTACCCAAGAACTGCTAATAGATGGTAAATAATACAATAATAATGTGTTTAAAATATTCATATTATAGACTCATTGTAAAGAAGAAAGTATTCATATTATAATTTATGAAAAAATTCAATGTCAACTAATAAATGGTAAATGTTTAACAAACTATACTACTACTCTTTATAAAAAAATTGTTTTCATAAAAAAAATAAAAAAGAAAATAAATTATTTATTTTATAATAAAAAAATAAATTCATAATTGTGTTGTTGTTTTTTTTTTTTTTTTTGTACTTTAGAGCACTAGTAAGAGTGGCAACCCAAAAGCTAAAAATTCTTGAATTGATTCCTAACTGAAGAAACTGGAAAAAAAAGATTTCATTATAGTTAAATGAAAAAACTGTTGTTTTCACCATTCATTTTTGAGCTTGAATGTCACATAATATGCTGTGTAGTTATTATATATATATCATCATATTCAACAATAGAAATAAATTGAATTTATTATGTTGTTTTTTCCTCATATATTTTTAAATAAATTGCACCAATATAATATAAAATATTATTTTATAGCAACAATAAAAAACTTTTTCCAGAAAATATATTTTGCCTTATCATTGTGACATAAACTGTTTTACATGTGATGTGATATAATACACTATGATTTCTCCTTAAATGGAGTCAGGAATCTCTCAGCAACTATGCCCAGAGAAACCTGTTAGCCACTTTACCTTCCCTTTCCATTCTCCACCCTAAGTTTTCCCATAATCTGCTCCATCCCATTTTCACAATACAATCTTTGCCAACTCTATGGCCTTTATATCTAAATCCCCTTATTTTCCCCCCAAACCCAGCATAAAAACCAATAACCCACTTTCTGTATAATCACTTAAATTTGCATTGCTTACATAGTGATATCTATATTTTTATATATATATAATTAACGCGAACTAATAATAATAATATTAAAAAAAAACATATAAGGTAAATTTTTCCATCTCTCCCCCCCCCTTCTTTTTTCCGTTTCCCCTTCCTTTCCAATTAAATTACCTATAACAATCAAACAAAATATATTAAATGTATATATAATTTTCAGCTCAAATTACTTGATATTATATATGTTGTAACGGAATAAGCATATGCCTTTATATTTCTTTCGAATAAAAGTGGAAAAAAATATAAAATCACCCTCAAGTAGAAATATATATATATATATATAAAGAGAATTTAATAATTTTATTTCAATTAATATATATATATAGTGCACAGATGGCAAACTAATTATATAATTCTTTAAAGTTTACAATCTAAAAAAAAAAGATTGTTTTGATATAAAAGAACTTTTAAAAAAGCTGTTAATTAGTTATTTTAATCTAAGAATGGAAATGATTTTCTATACTGAACGTAATTACAAACAGGTCCTTGAGCATAAAGTCAGATAAGAGATTAATTAAAAAAATACTAGTGATAAAAATTTTGAGTTCCCGCTCTAAAGAAAGCTGACCAATAACAATGGAAATAAACACTCGGTCCACAGAGAAAAGTCAAGCCAGGTAAGATCGATCCTGGAATTTGTTGATAAGAATTCACAAAGATATAAAAAGAAAACTTTGAAGTTGAGAAGGAGAATTTTGGATTGCTCTTGCTGATTTCATGTTATTTAAATATATAAGTGTATTGCAGATCTCCAAAATGTAGGGGTCAGCAATAATTTACATTTCCCATGTTTGCAGCAGCAGAAGCTGTCTCCAGAGTAGGATGGTTCCCAGAAACTGGTCAGCAATGGACTTGTCTCCACCTAGAATAGTATAAAATGGAAAGAACTTTGAATTGAGTGATGCATCAAAAACAACCAAGATGGACTTCAAGATGGACTTCTACAGCATTGGAAAGTATGAACTTTTGCTTTAAACGAACTTTACTTTTATAAAGCAAACTTTTCCAAGTAATTTTAAATGTCACTTAATTTTTAAAAGAAATCTTCTATCTGACTAAAATTTAAATTATTTGTTCTATTTTCTTTTAATTCTCATAATTTCTTTTAAATTAATTATTTAAAGTAAGTGTAAATGGCTGCATAGATTCGTAAGATTATGTTAGTTTAAGATGTATTAATTTTGGTAATTATTTCATAGTTAAATCGTTGCTGGTGGATAGATGTACAGATGTTTTATGTCAATGTACTTTGAGTAGGTGCATTAAATACTCGTTCTCTTGTACTGCATTAGCATACAGGGCATAATACCCACCTGAATGTATGACCCAAAAGTGTAATTATGTTGCTAATGGTCATATACTTATTTCCTATGACATTGATTTTCTTACTCTCTGGTTGGGACAGTAAGCTGGTAAAGACCGCTACCCCATATTTAGAGTAGCTCATATATATATTTCAAATAATTTTGTTCTTGTATCATGGGGAAGATGCTCATTCCTTCCCACCATGATTCTTTATTTCTCAAATGATATCATGCTGCAGATGTAAATTCATGTTAGCATGGTTGTGCTATGCTAATAATCTCATTTTGCATTGGCCACATCAGTATATCAGTAAGCTAGTGTTGGTTTAAATGCGAGATTTTAGCCTAAAGTTAAAAGGGATTGGGTTGGTTATATGCGTAATCTATGTAGCATATTCGTGCTTAGTAAAATATTATAATTGTATTAAATCAATTAAATGTTTTCATCTGTGTTTATAATTTAAATCAAATATATTTACTAGTTAATTTAATTGTCAGAATTTTCCTTTTGTGTGTGTGTGCGCGTTATAATAAAATATTTTGTTGAATTAATTTTGGCAGTAATTTATTTATATATTTTTATTAATATTTAAAATTAAGAATTAGAAATATACAGTGTGATATTTTAAGCTCAGCTTCTCCCTGCGTTAGTGACTTTGTGCTTTCAGTTCAATAAAAGAGTAACCTCTCCTGTGCATATCTGCCTACTATATAAATTTTTCTAGGTTAAAATAGCCATTGGCAACCTGGTATGCAGATTAGTTTAGGGAGGTTCTGTTGACCGTTATAATATATACTTATACAATTATGTATGATATAGTTAATATAATTGGTTTTATATATTTTTCTTCTATTATCTTTTTTAACATAATTTAAAGGTTTTGTATTTTTTACACAATCTGGAATCCACCATTAAAATAAAGAGACTTAGATGTAGAGATTAATATAAATAATAATAATAACAAAATCGTATTAAAGCATTTCATTAAAAATGATAAATTAAGAAAGTAATTTCTGTAGAATCACAATAAGCTTAGATACAAAAACTAGCAGTTATTAAAAATTTTAAAACAGAAAAATGACAACTAAAATGCAGATAAAAATGTCACTAATCTATAATAAAAGTAGATTGTTAAATTTTGCAAAAATTATGATATAATCCTGAGAGTATTAAAAGTGCACTTTTTAATTATAAATCATCAATATTACATAATAATATTTTTATTCTAAATAATAATAATTGTAATAAAAGTAGTTCTAATAAAAAATGGGTAAAACTTTTGTATTTCCCTAAGATTTGTATTGCATTTTAAAAAAAATCGTATAGATAAAACATAGACATAGGATGGAGAAACAGTAAAAATCTAAACAAATTAATATGTTATTATAAAATAAAAGATAAAGTGTAAAAAAAAAATGGTATGTAAAATTAATTGTGACAAATAGCAATATGATTTACTATGGACATACTGGGAAACAATTAGATGAAAGAGAAAAAGAACATAATGCAATTAATAGTAGAGATGATAAATCTGCATTATATATTCATTATTTAAAATATGAATATAAAATACATTGTGCAAAAATATAAAACCTTTAAACAATATTAAAGAACTTAATAGAAGGAAAATATATGAAAATAATTATTTTTATTCCAATAAATATAACTGTAAACATCAATTTCATTAATAATTGACTGATTAAAAATAGATGGAAAATTATATAATATATTGTAACATAATAAAAATGATGATGCTGGGAAAATGATCAATATAATCTGAATAAAACATAACCCAATCAGTGTTTGCCATTTTGTAATGGAATATTGATTATAATATGGGATGATAATATAAACACTTTAGTATGTCTCAGAATTGAGATATCATTCATAATAATAAAGATCTAGTCTAAATGCAGATTGCCATCTTATAACAGCCCCAAAGTTGATTTGGCATTTTGTAAGAACTGCCATTTGTACATTATCATCATTGGCTAGCATTGGGTAGCTATTTTGTAACCATAATAATGGATCTTCTACCTCACTACCTCTCTATATTTGTTCAGTCAACATTTGTCATAAAGTAAAAGAAATTCATCTATAGATTTTTAGACAACCACTTATCATTGAGACTATATGGAAATAAAAGATCATGAAGAAATGCCCTTATTATTTAAATATTATTTATAACAGAGCAAAACAAGCATTAATAAATGACAACTCTGTTATAACCTGTATAAAATTATCTAGCTCAGTCATTGGTCACACTAAACAATAACAATATTTCCCATAAAAAATTATTTAGATTGTCCACTACACTATAATAAAATACTAATAACAATCTCAATTAAAATCTAACTTATTCAGATAGTATTTAAAACAAAAGCAAGAAAACAAGACCATCATGTCATACATCACTAAATTTATTCTCTATTCCAAAATAAACTGCAATAAGCAGTGAAATTATATATCATTGCCCTAAGCAATGATATATGCCTAAGATATCCATTTAATTTATTATTGAATGAAACTAAATTCAAATCAATAAATAACTATGTTCTGATATACTTTATGAATCTAAAATTACTTCTTATAGTAATGTAAATGTACTTTAACATTTAGTGATATTCTAGTAAAATAAACTAGTTCCTAAATAATTATAATAACATTTTGAGAATGTTTCATAAGCCTACACTATTTATAATGTTTCTATAAAACAAACCTTTACTCAGTTTTATACCTGATTTAATAAAATGTAAAATAATATTACTATTTTGTCCAGACTTTGCTATTGTATTGATATGCAATTATTGCTTGAGTTATGTATTAAAATGAAACATTCTACAAGAATTCATTATCAAAGAATCTATTAGATAAACTCACATTTTACAGTATCTAATCACATCATTATTTTAAACATACTGTAGGTTTTATTGGATATTTACTGAATTACAATCACTAATATTATTCATCTGCTTAAATCTCCAGTCAATCTACAGTAAAAATGGATTTTATAATAACTAAACTATATAAGACAATTATTGGTGGTTATCCAAGCCAAAGATAATATTAAGTTATACTAGTTAATAAAATTTATGATTGCCACTTCAAAAATAATTAAGACAAATCATTCTGGCTAATGACAGAACAAAATCTATTAAGATTTTGTAACCAGACAAGATAAGCAAATTAATAATCAACCCCGAACTAATGAAATTATTTCTACCAGTAATATTGATTTAGATAAGTAAACAAATATTTAAATGAAGTAACAAATATAAAATTTATAACCTAATTGGGCTTAATAATAATGTTTAGAAAATATGTCTAACACTATTTCACTTACCAAAATTGATTTGATTTTGGATCAAACTTTAAATACCAAAAATTACCTTACACATTCAAAAGAAATAATTAGACAGATTCACCAGATTTTAATCAACTCTAAATTTATTGGTTAATAATTTAAAATTTATAATAGTAATAAAAAAATTGTATATAAAAGAACAATAACAAATGATATCTGCAGTAGACTAAAATTGTAGGCCAGTTGAAAGTACAATACTATGTTTCTTTAATATATAAATAATTGATAGTCTATTACTGTATCAGAATCAATAATGAATTAAGTGTAGAATATGTAAATATGAAACTCAAAAGTGTGTTTATGACAATAATATTATATATAAAACCCAAGGAGAGATTTTAAATATCTTCTTAAAAATTTAAGTAGAATATATAATGATAAAAAAAATGTGATCAAATAATAATTGATCTCTACTTATTCATTAACATAATTTCTAAATAATTAAACTAACATAAAACCCATTGTATTCAAATCCTTCTATATCCGAATGTTCCTTAGGTAAATCTTGAACATAAAAAAAAATTAAATATTTGAAAACATTGAGTTGTATTAACCTATATCGTCAGATAAGAGTTTAAATAATAAAAATGAATCTTTCTGACCTTTTTATCATGTGAATCCTATAATAATAATAATAATAATAATAATAATAATAATAATAATAATAATAATAATAATAATAATAATAATAATAATAATAATAATAATAATAATAATAATAATAATAATAATAATAATAATAATAATAATAATAATAATAATAATAATAATAATAATAATAATAATAATAATAATAATAATAATAATAATAATAATAATAATAATAATAATAATAATAATAATAATAATAATAATAATAATAATAATAATAATAATAATAATAATAATAATAATAATAATAATAATAATAATAATAATAATAATAATAATAATAATAATAATAATAATAATAATAATAATAATAATAATAATAATAATAATAATATATATGTAATATACAAATCAATATATATATCAAAATACAGTACAATTTATATAAATTATATTCTTTTAGAAGTACTTTCGACTACAATTTAGATAAATTATATTCTTTTAGAAGTACTTTCGACTATACACTTTGTATAGTCGAAAGTACTTCTAAAAGAATATAATTTATATAAATTGTACTGTATTTTGATATATATATTGATTTGTATATTACATATATTGTGAAACGAATACAGATATCAAACTTTATTTATTATATATATATATATATATATATCATTTAAGCCTATGTTTTAAAAAATATTAACAAAATGTAAACACTTTTCTTATTACAAAATATATATATACAGAGATATCATACCATCTAAGCAAAAATCTGTCCATTTTCACTCACTAGTCCATCAAGCTTCTGGTTCCTTGTTTCTGATCCTAATGCATAGAGATGATTTTCCTTTAAGTAGAGAAGATGATCATTAATGGTAATTATCAAGAATTTGAATTCAATTACTTTCATGTTTAAATTCCAATATATCCAATTCTGTAAAATAAAAGATACTTGGGTGATTCCAAAGTACACATCACTGGCTTTATTTTCCTTTTTCACTGGTAATAATATATAAGGAAAATTCCTTCATTGACAAAATTCAGTCATATCCAAGTGAATAATAAATGCTAGCTTTTTTCTTTCCACATTAAAAAAGTGAAATTTATATTGTTTAATATCACACATAAGTTGAGTTAATCAGTCTCGTGAAATTCATTGATCAGAATAAAATATCCATATACACAGCATAGCGTTTGTATTCATCACAAATAAATAGGTAATATTCTAGATTTTGACAATGGCTTTTTTTATAGCTGACTTGCAATACAATGCATTTTGATGATTTTTTTTATTTTATATTTTGCCATATCCCTGGAATTTCATCAACAACATGTCCCAAAATTAATCACTTAAAAATACAAAATTTAAGAAGTTTGTAAAGACAAATAAATATAAATGCATCCATTCTTAGTGATGGTAACATTACAAGAACTCAAGTTACAGCATTTTGGTTCTATTTATAACATACTCTTGCTAATGTTAATGTAGTCAAGACAACTGTTGAATATCACTCAATGTTCATTTGATTCAGTCTAATAAAATTTGCCTCCAAGTAATAAGTGAAATGAAGATTTTAAAATAATTAGATGCAGTGAAAATAAAATCCTGTTTTACAATTTTGATATTATTTTTCATTTTTAACCAAAAATAAAGAATTCATATTAAATTTCAATACATTTTAATGAATGTATTACATATAATTTAATAATATTTCCCAATAAAATGATTTATAAACAAACATATATGAAATGTAAAACATTTAATTTTATAATAGGTAACATGCTATGGGGAATGTAGTAAAGAAATCAAAATGTGTAGTAATTAGTAATAATATTGATTTTATTCAAGTGATCTTTTTATGATTCACTTAATTATTTTCCAGAATCTATTTATTTATTCACTTATTTATATTTTTCCTGAAATTGGCAACATATTTATGATTTGATGCTAATATTAATAATAAATAATAGTTACCTGATTAACATTTATATGTCAAAATTTCCATTATCCATAGATCAAGTGATCTGAAATTAAACAATATCAACAAACTTCTTTATTTTTTTTTAATTGCTGTGATATACAGCACTAATTTGGGCACTTACAATATATTTATAAAGATTTTTTTTTCTGTATATTTTGTATAATTATTATAAATACTTTATTCAGAAAGAAAGGGTAAAAAGAATGAAATAAAGAAAAAAAAAAAGGGGGGGAATAAATTTGTACCTTGTATATAATATTTGAAAACATTTGGATTTTTTTTATTAAGATTGGTTCCAGTTAATTTTATATATATATATATATATATATATATATATATATATACATAGTGAAATTATTTATATATATATATATATATATATATATATATAAAATAAGTTTCACTATGTATGCAAGGTAAATTGAAACTTTAAAATAGTTTGCAGTACATTTATAAAGGCCTAAAATATTTGCTGAAAAGGCTTTCCTATATTGTTCTAATAATGTATATGTACAATTATTGCTGTTAGATGGAGATATTTTGTTTTATATTATATTGGGTAATATATATATATATATGAAAAACAAAAACAAGTTTTATATACGTAAAAACCTGCTATCGCTTGTATTAATGATCAATAGATGGAGCTTTACCAAGACCTCCAAACAAATGTATTTGTTTACATAAACATCAGAGTCAATATTCACTGTCTCTTTCATTTTGCTCCACCCTCAGATCAGCTGATCTCAAGCTGATTTGCTCTCATCAGTGAGGGATAGAAGTTAGAAACTAGACCTAAATATTAACTCCAAGCATTTATGCAAAACGTTTCTATCAGTTTGCAAGCATTAATTTTTTAGACACCTAAATGTCTTCAAACTCAGCCTATCAAACTAGATAGCTATATGGGTCTGATATCAGTTCAGATTCTCCACATAGTGAAAGCTTCTGCAATCTATATCATTGCAAGAAAACTTTAAAGGTACATTATGAAAAACAAAAGCAATTTATATACGTAAAAACCTGCTATCGCTTGTATTAATGATCAATAGATGGAGCTTTACCAAGACCTCCAAACAAGTGTATTTGTTTACATAAACATCAGAGTCAATATTCACTGTCTCTTTTATTTTGTTTCACCCTCTAGTGAGAACAAATCAGCTTGAAATCAGCTGATCTGATGGTGGAGCAAAATGAAAAAGACAGTGAATATTGACTCTGATGTCTATGTAAACAAATACACTTGTTTGGAGGTCTTGGTAAAGCTCCATCTATTGATCATTAATACAAGGGATAGCAGGTTTTTACGTATATAAAACTTGGTTTTTGTTTTTCATAAATATACCTTTAAAGTTTTCTTGCAATGATATAGATTGCAGAAGCTTTCACTATGTGGAGAATCTGAACTGATATCAGACCCATATAGCTATCTAGTTTGATAGGCTGAGTTTGAAGACATTTAGGTGTCTAAAAAATTCATGCTTGCAAACTGATAGAAACGTTTTGCATAAACGCTTGGAGTTAATATTTAGGTCTAGTTTCTAACTTCTATCCCTCACTGATGAGAGCAAATCAGCTGATCTGAGG
This sequence comes from Epiperipatus broadwayi, assembly GCA_028023455.1. NCBI lineage: Eukaryota > Metazoa > Onychophora > Udeonychophora > Euonychophora > Peripatidae > Epiperipatus > Epiperipatus broadwayi. The sequence goes on from JAQFVV010014335.1 coordinate 37,223, forward strand.
GTGGAGCAAAATGAAAGAGACAGTGAATATTGACTCTGATGTTTATGTAAACAAATATGCTTGTTTGGAGGTCTTGGTAAAGCTCCATCTATTGATCATATATATATATATATACATATATAATTTCTAAGAATTGGTAATATTAACACGTAGTAAATTGAAAAATTTTATAAATGTTAATATATAAAAGAAAATAATGGATGTAAAAATAAATAAACATCTTCATGATCTCAAACTAAGATGCTACAGATTGGCCTATATAATTACAATATAGGTTTAAAGATAAGACAACTGCTCTTCTCTTTCATTGTCTCCACCTTCAGATCAGCTGATTTCAAGCTAATTGGCTATCATCAGTGAAGGATAGGGACAAAAAACTAAAATTCAGTGTTTAGATCTAGTTTCTAGTCCCTACCCTTCACTGATGATAGCCCAAATCAGCTGATCTGAAGGTGGAGACAACAAAAGGGATATTGAATTCGTCTCTCTCAGCATTTATGTATACAAAGCTTATATGGAGATATTGGTAAAGTTCCATCTAGTGATCATAAAATGCAAGCTATAAGCAAGTTAATGAAATTTATAACTTGTTTGTTTATCATAAATATACCCTTGAAGGTTTTTGCAATAATATATATTGCAGAGACTTTTACTATATGGTGAAACTGAACTGTTTTCAGACCCATATAGCTGTCTAGTTTGTTTAACTGGATTTGAAAATATTTACGTATCAGAAAAATTCATGCTTGCAAGCTGATAGAAACATCTTTCATAAATTCTGAGTTTTAGAGTCAGTGTTTAGATCTAGTTTCTAGTCCCTGCCCTTCACTGATGATAGCCAATTAGCTTGAAATCAGCTGATCTGAAGGTGAGACAATGAAAGAGATATTGAATTCTGTCTCTCTCAGCATTTATGTATACAAAGCTGGTAAAGCTCCATCTAGTGATCATAAAATGCAAGCTATAAGCAAGTTAACAAAATTTATGACTTGTTTTGTTTATCATATATATATACACACACACAATAAAAATTCATATAACATATTAGCAAAAAATAAAGTTTTACTAAAATTCTTCCACACCATGGTTTCATCTATTAATAAATATACTTTTTTAAGTCAAATTCAACTAAACATATACAACATACAAATAGTAACATGATAAAAATGATGATGCTGGAGAATGATCAATATAATCTGAATAAAACATAACCCAATCATTGACCACCATTTTGTAATGGAATATTGATTATAATATGTGATAATAATATAAAAACTTTAGTATGTCTCAGAATTGAGACATCATTTTTACCAATATGGATCTAGCCTAAATGTGGAATGCCATTTTATAAAAACCCCAAAGTTGATTTGGGCATTTTGTAACAATTAATTACCTGTACCGATCATCATTGGCTAACATTGGGTAGCTACTTTGCCATAAAATGATGGATTTTCTATCTCACTACCTCTCTACATTTGTTCAGTAAATATCTGTCACAAAATAAAAGCAATTGACCTATAAGTTTTTGAGACAATCACTTATCACTGACCCTATATGAAAATGAAAGATCATGAAAAAATGCCATTAAGATTTATATTATGTATAACAGAGCAAAACATGCATCAACAAATAGTAACTCTTATTAAAACAAGCAATATTCTTCATACAGTAAGGCCACTCAGTGCAAGCCAGAGTAAAATCTTTGTAAAATTATCTAGCTCTATTATTGATCACTCTAGGCAATAACAATATTTCCGATACATAATGATTTAGATTGTCCACTACATTATAATAAAATACTAATAATAATCTCTATTAAAATCTATTTTATCCAGATAGTATTTAAAACAAAAGCAAGCAAACAAGATCAGCATGTCAGGCATCACCAAATCTACTCACTACTCCAAAGTACTCTGCAATAAGCAGTGAAATCATATGTCATTACCCTAAACAATGATGTATGCCTAAGATAGGTATTTGATTTACAATTGAATTAAATCAAATTTGAATCTACAATTAACTAAATTCTGAGATACTTTTACTAATCTAATATTATTTATGGTAATCCAAATTTACTTTAACATTTAATGGCATTCCATTTAAATCAGCTAGTTTTGAAATAATTGTAATAACATTTTGAAAATGTTTTATAAACCTACGCTATTTGTAATGTTCAAATAAAATAAACTCTTACTCAGTTTAATATCTAATTTAATAAAATGTTAAATATAATATCAATATTTCATTCATACTTTACATTATATTGATATGCAATTATTGCTTAAGTTATGTATTAAAATAAAACACTAAGAATTGATTATCAATAAATCTATTAGATAATCTTGCATTTAGCTATACGCAGTCACATTATATATAAAACATCCCATAGGTTTCTACAAGATATTTACTGAATTACAATCACTGATATTACTCACCTACCTAAATCACCAAATCATTCAATTATAAAAATAGATTTTATAACAATTAAACTATATAAAATGATTTTTATCAATTGTTCAAACCAAAGATAATATTAAGTTATACTAATTAATGAAATATTTATGATCCCTATTTCAAAGAAATTTAAATGTAATTAAGACAAATCATTCTGACTAATGACAGAACAAAATCTATTAAGAATTTTGTAACCGGACAAGATAAGCAAATTAATAATCAACCCTGAACTAATGAAATTATTTTTACTAGTAATATTGACTTAGACAAATGAACAAATATTTAAATGTAAAAACAAATATAAAATTTATATCTAATCAGACTTAATTATAATGAATAAAAAATATACATATATCTAACTCTATTTCACTTACCAAAATTGATTTGATCTTGGATCAAAATTTAAGTCCCAAAATTACCTTGCACATTCAAAAGAAATAATTAGACAGATTCACTAGATTTTAATCAACTCTAAATTTATTGGTTAATAATTAAAAATTTATAATAGTAATAAAAAATCTATATAAAAGAACAATAATAAATGATATCTGCAATAGACTAAAATCATAGCCAGTTAAAAAAAATACAATACAATGTTTCTTTAATATATAAATAATTGACTATCTATTAATATATAGAATCAATAATAATAATAATAATAATAATAATAATAATAATAATAATAATAATAATAATAATAATAATAATAATAATAATAATAATAATAATAATAATAATAATAATAATAATAATAATAATAATAATAATAATAATAATAATAATAATAATAATAATAATAAAATATCCCGCAGCAAATCTCTGCTGAGGTAAGAAGCAATCGTTAAGTTCTCC
>JAQFVV010014336.1:0-40466 GCA_028023455.1 Epiperipatus broadwayi
ATCGAAGGAGATTGACCTGGCGGAATGAAAAATTGCGTGTGTGTTTCCTTGATCGCTCCGTACTTTTCCTGGCAAATGGTATTTAGAATTCCGCTCTGCCGATCCTCACTCCAATAATATCTTAGTAACAGGCTACAGTAATTCGTAAAATTGTTTGGTTTTTTCACCAACATGCCCCACCAATCTTTTGCATAGCCATATAAATGATGGCTAGCGATAGCAGTCTGTTCATGCGGATCCGTTTTATAAAACTGAAAGAAATCCCGCAGGCTATCCAGGTGTGGGTGGGGGTTTTCTCCTATTTCTCCTCGAAATATTTTAACAGTTAATATCTTAGCAAGTTGGGTTTGAACCCCGAAATCTGGAATTAAGGTCCTGTGGATTGTATCTATCCCACTACTATGCGCTTGAGGAGGTGGTAGATCATCGTTAGAGGCCTGACATCTTTGGTTTAGGTCCACTGCCTTGTTGATACTGTTTGTATCGTCAGGTTCTGTTTTTGCTATCAGGACTTCGTTGTCCAGGTATTGTATTATTTTTGGCTCAGTTTGATCTCGGCATTCGCTCATTTTTTTTTCAATTTCCTGAGCAGTATTCTTCCAGTTTCTGTTGGAGAGTCCTATATCCTTCTCTTGCTTGTGCCAATTTGTCGAGGAGCATCATGGTAAACTTTTTATACTCCGTCTCTTTTCTTTGGGCTTCCTCTTTCTGCTTTCTTGCCCTCTCTTCGCTTCTCTTATATAATTCCACCAGATCATCCAGATCAGAATCTTCCTTGGTCGTTTGCTGGACAGTTCTCATACTTATTGGAGGAGATTCAAGAAATCCGGATGGGTCCGGTTCTTGATCAGCGTGGTTGTTGTCCATATTACCCCTGGCTTTGGATGATTATCGTGATCGATGATGATGATTACTTTTTATTTTATCGCTAACTATATTAATATATCTTTAACACAATGTATCGCACTGATAAAGAAAATGTTTAATCTGTTATACGTGGAGCTTATTAAAACTAATACGGTAAAAAAAAAACTCTTATTATTTTTCCTTGTTTAATTCTCTGCGATTATTACGTTTAATTACAATTTTATTAATGGCTAATAGGCTATCTCCCTCTCGGTTCTGTTGGCCTAATTGCTGCTTTTATATTTATCACTTAAAACCCCAACTACTGCTAAAATTTCTCGCTTAAATCTGCTGCCAATATATATTTTTAACTGCCCGTATATATAAAATCTCGTAAATTCTACCTGTCAAAATATTTCGCTAAAATATATTTTTAAACTCAAGCAAATTTTATTTATATCTATTAACATTCGCTAGATCCGGGTATAATTATTTCGTTCCTTCTTATTTAAGATTTGCAAACATATATATTTATTTACATAATTATTGATCCGATTCATGTCTCATTATTTGGTCTAAGAAAAATTTACACACGTTAAAAAAACAAATTTCATACAAAAGAATTGAGCCTGGTGACAAAATTTATTTTAGAAGTAACTCCGTTTAGTGAAATTACCCTTGGGCGCCATGTCACCAGTTAAAAATATCCATAGACTGTTAGCTTCCCAAAATTAATTTTAATAACTATTCCATTTAACTACGGGCACTCATTAAAACATTCGCATTTTTTTTTATTGATTACAACATTTGATTTATAATTATTTCTGAATTCCATACGATAGCCTATTATATCTAGGTCATTACCGTACAAAATTATCATTATGCTATATTGCACGTTGAGCCGATAAAACTTTATTTTGATAGAAAAATACAATATTTGAAATCTTTATAATTGTCACAATATTCACTTGGGACAATATTTAAGTACTTTACGCTATGCATACATAGCGTGATTTAAGTGAAACAATAAATACAGATAATACAGATGGCTCGTATCGCACTATAGCAAGTTTGGACAAGTTCTAATTATATAGGATAAGTAATTGAATGCCCGAGTCAAACAAAATATATGAAATATACACGCAAATAGATAATATAGATAGCATAGAGTTTGAAAAGATATTTTATATATATCAAAACTATAAAGGATTTTAGTGATTACATACGAAACATAATGCTAAAATTAAGCTACAGGGATATGGGTGTTTAAATAATTAAGATCTACAGGGATGTGGGTGTTTAAATATTCGAGGCTCCACATTTGGGCAAGCCATGGACCCGGAAAAAAAAAATTTACTATTGAAGCAATGGATCTGAAGCTCGATCCATGCTTCACATCTTCCTATAAACTTAGTTAGGATTGTAGACCTGAATTAAGTTTATAGTCCAATATCAGCAGGGTTTTGCATTAGAGTTAAAAATAATTATGCTTATTAAATGTGTATTACATTTAAATATTTTGTTTTAAATAAATTTCATTCTATTAATAAAAATTGCTTAACCTATTAGTCAAACATATATATACATCTAGCGTATATATATGAGTTAATGCAAAATTCTGCTGAAATAAAATGCTTATTCTACTATAAAAAAATAATAATATATTGTTGTTAAAATTTTGTTAAAATATTTAGTATGATTTGATTTTGAGATAAGCCTGCCAACATTTTCTAAAAGAATGTATGGTTTTAATTAGTGAGCCATTCAAGTGTAATTAAAGATGGCCTTCTCTTTCTTTCTTTTTAATTAAGAGAATTCAAACTTTGAAGTAAGAAAGTTAGAGTAAAAAAGTTAAAGTTATTTTTAGAAAGTGTTGCTTTGAAACAAAGGAGCATGGGGAGGCTTATCAAGATCTCAGATCATACAAACAATAGAAGGTAGCTGACAGAGAGGGTATAAATAGAAGGGAGAACAAAAGATTGATTATTCAGATTTTTCCTTTTGAAGGATTCAGATTTTTCCTTTTGAAGGATTCAGTTGATTCTGATTTTCCTTGTGAAGGTGATTCTTTCAGAGTTTGCTATTGCAAGGTGCATTCAGATTTCTCTTAGGAGAACTCTGTCAGATTTTGTTCGTGATTTTATTCCCAAAAGTCTACAACTGTTGTCTACAAATCATGAAGAAGTTTGAACCTGCTCAAGCTAAAAATCATATAAGTTTGATAGATTCTACTATGCTCGGCTAGGCAAATAAATAGCTTTGCCTATCGCCGAGGTTCCGGAATACCATTCAAAATGCCTTAATATCCACTCAATAGTCATCTGAACTCTGTGCCGTGTCGGGAGAACTTTTCGTGACACCATACTACATATTTTCATTGTCCGGACAACTACATCTCGACGGTCGGATCAAGCCACGAACGCCGTAGGGAACATGACCAAGGAAAAAGGACGGTAATCGTATCTCCTCTATTGAACTATTTCTTATGCTACCTTTTGTTCATATGTTTTTTTAATTGCTTTATTGAATTATATGTATTTGTTATGTAACCATTTTTATTAGACGAGTCTTAATTATATATATATTGTGTGATCATCTATCTATATTTAACCTTTTTCCCTTCGCTATTCTTCCTTACTAACCTGTGTAAATATTTAGTATTCCATTGCGGTTGAGTTAATAGTTAATTTTTGTTCATTTAAAATCTCTTTCAAATTTTATTTATGTTTGTTAATTAAATACGAGTCAGTTTCTTTTGTGTGCCAACTTGATCTCTTTGATAACGCCTCTTTTGTCCGCCATTAGCTTTACGTATATCTGATTTAACTATATACGTTTTAAATAATTTTTAAACCCTGTTTTTAGCGCAAAGCAATTAGAAATGCTTTGCGAAAGATTCTTTTTTATCGTACGTTATCGAGAAGATCGAGTTGACAATTTTTATTAAAATTGGGAAGAAAAGAGTTAGACCGCAAACCTATTAATCTGTTTTGATTGTCTAATTAGTTTGTTTCAGTAATTTAGGGGAATAGCGGAGGCCATTAAATCATTATTCCTATTTTAAAGTCATTAATTAAAGATCTATTATTTAACTAACAAGCTTGACTTTTGCTAAATTTGTTATAAATGCTTTATTTTACTTTTCAATGATCCAGGCACGCATAACGCAAAACACATATTTCTTAGTACTTTTGCACATTTAACTATTTAGCTCCTTAGGATTTCCCGTCCATGTCTCTACCGCTGTTGCTAAGCTTTGTGGCCGGTTGAAAAATAATTTATGTGTGGCTCAGATGGTGTTGTTGGTTCGTAAATTAGCCTCGAGAATAGGCGAAATAGGGCAGAGGTTATAGTATCCTTGATTTAATATCTCGTGTATGGGTGGCTTCGAGGTACTTTCGCTTAGGATTCGAACTAGGTTAAACCAGCATACATAATCTGACTGTCACAGTAGATTTTTTTTTTTCCGTAATTCTGACGCCAACAACGTGGGCCGAATTTCATTTTTTATGGGAAGAATAGGAATAGGGTATTTGAAAATATAGGTAGACGTATAAGAATTTTTTTCTCCGTATTCTGGACGCCCATCGTGTGTCTATTCGAAATTTACATACCCTGCAATGCCCTGTATAACATTTGTATGGGTGTATAATGTTTTTTACTTTCTTCTGTTTTAAATTATTAATGAATAATATATATGTAGATTTTTTTTCCCGGGTTTGTACGCATATATATAATGTTGTTTTTTAAATAACACGAAATAATTGTTAGTTATACGTAAAATTTTTTGCTTCTAGTTGGTCGCAGTGGGACGTATGTCATTTTTTAAAAAAAAAATTAGTACCCTGAGAAGTTAGTTTTAGTTGAATATATTTATATAAAAATAATATATGTATAATTTTTCCAAGTTTGTTTCTTAATGTGAGCCAAATGTCATTTTTTTTTAATTAATTAAAAAGTTAAATGTGTCATAAGGTAAAAAAAAATTTCCCGAGTTTAATATATATATCAAATGAATATTTTATATTTGAAAAGTTAACACTCCGTTAGTTGTTTTTTTTTTGTGATTATAAGGGAATTAGATTTCAGAGTTAAAGCAATTTTTTTTGCCTAATGAATAGATTTGTCATGGCCAGTTCGCCATATTTGTTTGTCGTATAAAGTAGATAGCTTCGATGAGGCGGAAGTGTCAAATATATACCCACCCGCCCTCCCTTAAATTAGCTTTCGTACTTTAGATTATTTTTAGTATTGCTCAAATATGAGAAGTTTTGAAATAATTATGTTTTTCGAAATATAACATATATACGATAGTGTTAATATTTTAGTAAAAATTACAAATAGATAATAAAAAAAATTTTCCGTTTGTATAAATTTTTGTGAAGATCTAAGAGATAACATTTTTCCGTTAATTGAAATTTTTTTTTGAAGATCAAAAAGTTTTTGATAAGTTCAAATTAACACGTGTCAACGTATGGTGTTAGCAAATATTTTTTTTCACTTTCTCTGCGTTTCGTTTCTTTATATTGAATAATTGTAATCATGTAAATTTTTTTTCTTTCCTTTTTAAAGATTTTGAAATTACGTTTCCTCGCAAACATATATAAATTAAGTTTTGTTTCAATACTAGCAAACTTAATTTTATCTTATAAAAAAAAGTAAATGCGTATGTTCGTTTTAATAAATATATATATTAAAGATATATTTTTGTATAACATATATGTCAGCCACCTTTAGTTAAGATTTTTTTTTCTCCATTTCGGATTATGCTATTGAATCATTTATTGAGTAACCGTTAGGTGAAGCCCTTGTTTTTTAGTAACCATGTTTGGTGAAGACCCTTAGAGTAACCGTTAGGTGAAGACCCCTTACACTGTAGAGTTCTAAATTGCTGAGTAGCCTGAAATAATAGGTCTACGTCTGCAATCATTGCTTCCTTGTCATAGTTGCGACCAGCGTTTACTAGCCTGAAATAATAGGAGTATGCGGTTGGCAATATGACATCTTTCTAATAAATTCATGTACATGATAATAAAAGAAATATTTGTATAGGTATATCTGTTTGTATATTTATATGTAGTCATATATATGCTTATTTAGTGTGTACATATTCATATATATGGGTGCATATGGTATACACTTCGTTATAGTTTGGTAAAACCCATTTTTATATAAATGTTTTTTAAACAGTTTTTGATCTCAATGCGTGATTCTGTAAAATTACTTGATAATTGTTAATCTATTTCGGGTTGTGACCAAAATGGTAGTTGGTTTCGATCCCAGGTTCATAATTCGGAGTGGCAGTTATCATGGGATTTTACTTTTATTTTAATTTTTTTTGTGTATATTTTGTTTTGTTAATCGTACTTTGGCTGTTTGAATTTTTTTTGTGTCTTGACCAAAATGGTAACTGGTTTCGAACCCAGGTCAGACATATTACCTTACGTAGTTGTATACGTCTTAGACTTAACATTGTCATTTAAAATAGCATTTACTTATTCATGCAGAGAATTTCTTTTTAAAAGAGAAGTGAAACTTAAAATAGATTTTAATTGCATTTAGCTTTATAAACCTTATCAATGTGTGCTTGGATCATTATCCATTAATATGTATATTTGATATGGCCATTGTCTTGTCGACTGGCGCCCTTCTCAAATAAATTTGTCGGCAAGTGCAATCTCTCATATCGGATATCAAATAAACCAAACTATAGTAGATGATCAAAATAACAATGTATGCATAGTGAGCCAAAATAATTTTGAAACATGACTTATGTATATTTTGCTCACATATTCCTTTTGAAATATAAACTTGTGTATTAATGTAAATGCATTTTTTTTAGTTGTTTCAGGTGTCGGAGAAAGTCAGGTCAAGCTGTAAGTTTATTATTTTTAATGATATAGTAACAAAGTAGCAGTGATATTTAAGTGAAATATATAAAAATAAATAAATAAAGTGAGGAGAATATATGTAGTATAAATATTAAAACAGACACGGCAGGATTTGATATTTTTTTCATGAACAAACAGACACATAGGCATAGGTTTAAGATGGGACCTCGTGAGGTAGGCAAAGTTAATTTCTGAAAACAATAAAGAATTTAGAATACTGACTTATTTTTTAAAGAACTAAAATTTTTCTTCACATACAGGATATAGCTCCTAGATACACGTAATACAATATACTTATATAGATTGTTATTAAAATACGTTTTAGAAATAAATTGTTTTATAACAAAATAGCCAATATTAGGCAAAAATGGAGGAACAGAAGAGAGGCGAAGTTTATAGGTCAATATGTACTCATAGTGACCAAGAAAACAATGTGAAAGATCTCATCACAGAAATGAGACAAAAATACAAAATGATGATGAACATGTTCCAAGAATTCATGAATATGACATCACAAAGACTGAACCGTTTGGAGGAAAACAGGGGTCTCCAGCAACAACATACTACCAGAACAAAAGTATTACCAGATGATGATAATCAGGGAAAGGGACAAGACCAACAAGAGCAAGGTGATATTCAGGTTGAATCACTGATTGATGAAGAAGCATGTAAAGATAGTCACCACTTGGACTTGTCAGTCAAACACAGAAGGCAAAGTGGAGAACAAAATTGTCGAATCATAGAGGATAGCAAGAGCACAATGACGCTTCAGACTGTGGATTTGGTAAACGAAACTGAAAAGATGGGACAAGACATTAATAATAAAATGAGTGACTTGACTGGAGCTACTCCGATACATTTGCAGTATGCCACAGCATGTCTTCAGGTATTCAAAACCAAAATCTTAGTGGAAGAGGAGAAAATAGACCAACTAGGAAACCAAAAGATCACAAGCGAACGATTAAGACGGGCAGTGCTGCATCGGAAGACAAAACGAAACCGCCAATATCAATTCAGGCAAAGGAAGCAAGTGTGGCTGAGAGATCTGAGGCCAACTAGTATAGTGCAGAGAGAAGTAAAAAAGTTTTTTCCAATATATAAAGGCCCTCATTTGTTAAAAAAGAAGTGTGGAATAAGTGTTTTGTTTTGGAAAAATAATCTCAGCATAAAAAGAGAATATAATATTAGAAACAGAAACTTAAAACCTTATATACCACCGGACCCCGGAAAATATGCAAATTAAAAATAGATACATACCATGTTAGACTAGAACCAACACTAACCAGACCCTAGTTATATATAGTAAAAGAAAGAAAGATTAGTCAGTAACAAATGAAATATTACAGCAAATAAAGAGTAGGCTTGAACTCACCTGGCACAAATTCTTACCTCTGACCTGAAGCAACAGCATTTTTTTTTAAACATTTTTTTTTTGCTCACTAACTATTGGGAAATGAAGCAATGGATCTGAAGCCCAATCCATGCTTCACATCTTCCTATAAACTTAATTAGTATTGTAGACCTGAATTAAGTTTATAGTCCAATATCAGCAGGGTTTTGCATTAGAGTTAAAAATAATTATGCTTATTAAATGTGTATTACATTTAAATATTTTGTTTTAAATAAATTTCATTCTATTAATAAAAATTGCTTAACCTATTAGTCAAACATATATATACATCTAGCGTATATATATGAGTTAATGCAAAATTCTGCTGAAATAAAATGCTTATTCTACTATAAAAAAATAATAATATATTGTTGTTAAAATTTTGTTAAAATATTTAGTATGATTTGATTTTGAGATAAGCCTGCCAACATTTTCTAAAAGAATGTATAGTTTTAATTAGTGAGCCATTCAAGTGTAATTAAAGATGGCCTTCTCTTTCTTTCTTTTTAATTAAGAGAATTCAAACTTTGAAGTAAGAAAGTTAGAGTAAAAAAGTTAAAGTTATTTTTAGAAAGTGTTGCTTTGAAACAAAGGAGCATGGGGAGGCTTATCAAGATCTCAGATCATACAAACAATAGAAGGTAGCTGACAGAGAGGGTATAAATAGAAGGGAGAACAAAAGATTGATTATTCAGATTTTTCCTTTTGAAGGATTCAGATTTTTCCTTTTGAAGGATTCAGTTGATTCTGATTTTCCTTGTGAAGGTGATTCTTTCAGAGTTTGCTATTGCAAGATTGATTCAGATTTTGCTATTGCAAGGTGCATTCAGATTTCTCTTAGGAGAACTCTGTCAGATTTTGTTCGTGATTTTATTCCCAAAAGTCTACAACTGTTGTCTACAAATCATGAAGAAGTTTGAACCTGCTCAAGCTAAAAATCATATAAGTTTGATAGATTCTACTATGCTCGGCTAGGCAAATAAATAGCTTTGCCTATCGCCGAGGTTCCGGAATACCATTCAAAATGCCTTAATATCCACTCAATAGTCATCTGAACTCTGTGCCGTGTCTGGAGAACTTTTCGTGAAACCATACTACATATTTTCATTGTCCGGACAACTACATCTCGACGGTCGGATCAAGCCACGAACGCCGTAGGGAACATGACCAAGGAAAAAGGACGGTAATCGTATCTCCTCTATTGAACTATTTCTTATGCTACCTTTTGTTCATATATTTTTTTAATTGCTTCATTGAATTATATGTATTTGTTATGTAACCATTTTTATTAGACGAGTCTTAATTATATATATATTGTGTGATCATCTATCTATATTTAACCTTTTTCCCTTCGCTATTCTTCCTTACTAACCTGTGTAAATATTTAGTATTCCATTGCGGTTGAGTTAATAGTTAATTTTTGTTCATTTAAAATCTCTTTCCAATTTTATTTATGTTTGTTAATTAAATACGAGTCAGTTTCTTTTGTGTGCCAACTTGATCTCTTTGATAACGCCTCTTTTGTCCGCCATTAGCTTTACGTATATCTGATTTAACTATATACGTTTTAAATAATTTTTAAACACTGTTTTTAGCGCAAAGCAATTAGAAATGCTTTGCGAAAGATTCTTTTTTATCGTACTTTATCGAGAAGATCGAGTTGACAATTTTTAATAAAATTGGGAAGAAAAGAGTTAGACCGCAAATCTATTAATCTGTTTTGATTGTCTAATTAGTTTGTTTCAGTAATTTAGGGGAATAGCGGAGGCCATTAAATCATTATTCCTATTTTAAAGTCATTAATTAAAGATCTATTATTTAACTAACAAGCTTGACTTTTGCTAAATTTGTTATAAATGCTTTATTTTACTTTTCAATGATCCAGGCACGCATAACGCAAAACACATATTTCTTAGTACTTTTGCACATTTAACTATTTAGCTCCTTAGGATTTCCCGTCCATGTCTCTACCGCTGTTGCTAAGCTTTGTGGCCGGTTGAAAAATAATTTATGTGTGGCTCAGATGGTGTTGTTGGTTTGTAAATTAGCCTCGAGAATAGGCGAAATAGGGCAGAGGTTATAGTATCCTTGATTTAATATCTCGTGTATGGGTGGCTTCGAGGTACTTTCGCTTAGGATTCGAACTAGGTTAAACCAGCATACATAATCTGACTGTCACACTATGTAACGGTCAGAATCGTCTATCTCGCTAACACACTGCATAATTCAAACCCCAGACACTAAACTGAACATTCTAGGAGGGGTTGCCTTCTAGATATACTAAGTTCGAATCTAAAGTCCAAATTTCACAGCGCCACCTACGTGATAACGCATCTGATGCTACAACTAGTATAACCTTTTACCGGTGGCTGGTGGTCAGGGAGAAGCAAAAGATTCTATACTAAGATAAGTTTGGGTGGCTAATTAATGTCTATGGATTTACAAAAGAAATGCAGAAAATATATATATATCTAGACCGAGACAGTGATAGGAATCAAATAAAATAAGAGATAAAATTTAGTTTTAAATAATTGCACACAATTTTTTTATATATATAAAATGCCACTGTCTGCTTATATGAGACAGGGACGCGTATTGAATAATTATTGGCATTTATATTTCAGTAATGACAAAAGGGTTTTAAAACAGAGTGATATATTCTATTCCTCGGGCTAATAGCATTATGATAATGTGCTTGACGAGATAGGAATATGTGCGAGGTGCTTTGAGTAAATAGACAAGTTTAAGACAATATTTGAAATTAAATGTTCTAAAATATTTATTGATTTCGAGAATAGTGCGGACTAAAGCTTACTAAGCAAACGTGGGAATGGGATCAAAGCATTTATTTGAGAATAATAATAGATTTGTATTGGGAGGTCAGTATTGCTGATAGTGAATTTATAAAGTTGGAGGGTGTGACTCGTTTAAGTCACGGATGCTTTGTAAAATAAATATAAAATGAAACAATATGAAGATCCGGAATAATTACGGAGGGCATCTCGCCGCTAACCCGTAGGAAAGTATTTTGACGAAACAGCCGAAACTTAGCGACTGTGTAACGATTACGTTTAATTCCCAGGGGTGTCATTTGTGAACACCCTCTGCCTGGAAACTTGCAATAAGCGAAAGAACGGACTTTCCGTGTAAAGAATCCTTGGAAAATAAAAACAAAGCGGTCTCAACAACCAATTCATGTACCAGCAATACGAGACTAGTGTATATAAAAACATACTAAATGGGTTTTACTTGGATTAATAGAAATGCCCAATCAAGTTCCCTGAAATTCATTTAAAAGGGTCCGCACATTCTCGACATCAATGATGAATTTTATAATTAAAATAGAACATGGTAATTAAAATAAGAAAATGCATGCTTGTGGGTTTGAAAAGTAAGTATAGATTTATATACGCAATCATGCATTTGGGGACACATTTAATCATTGACTTAGCACATACTCTTATATTAGATTAAAATCAATAACACGTAGATTTTAAACTATGTGATTATGTTACATTAAAGAAAAGAATCGCCCTCGAACGAGTGATTTGCAAGACAATAAAATTGGAAAATTATAAATTTAAAATATGCCTTAATAGCGGCGTCTTATTTTCAATAGAGGGAATAGTTCACTCGGTCAAAGACGATTCTGACACATTATCATAATAAAATAAAAGAAAGCTTTATACATAGAAAATATTAACCCAAGGATAGAGCAAAATGTTGAGTATATTTAACTACATGAAAGAAATACATAATGAAGTTGTGAAATATAAGAAAACAATGTTAAATAGCTATAGCATGTTAGTTAGTGATCACAAGAGCTCTTGGGTTAATTTAGGTTACCTCTGGAGAAGCATTTGCAGGTAGATGTTCGGCAGGTTTTATAATTCAGCAGCAAAATCTGGAATGTTCATATTTGGCAGCGGCAGCAGCAGTTTCGGGATCCGTGTGATAAATTTTTGATGGTATGGAGCAGCGGCTGGCTATTCCGATGGGACATAGCCATCTTAAACGCCTCTACTCGGACATGTGAAGGTTAGCAAATTATTAGAATTTTAGAACAACTCAGAAACTTTTAGATAACTCAGAATTCTTTAAAAGCTTAGACCTTTCAGAGCTTAGAATAGCTTAGAATGGAGAACAAAAGAAAATCATCCTTTTTATAGTAAAATTTAACAATAGATTTGTCCTGGGGCGTACAAAATTATTGGACTTATCTGCTGTAATTAAATCTATCCGAATGTCTAAAGGAATTCAACATTAATTAATTTCTTTTGTTAACTTCCCCATCGACATTCGAATTACAAACTAGATTTAATTAAAATTACTGCTACTAATTAAAGAAAACTTAAGTGGACAGCTGCTGTTTTTAGATAAACTTATATAATTAAACTATTGTCCCTCATTTATTTTAACAGAAATATTTGGGATGATTTTTATTAAATAAAACGAAAATTATTTTATTTTAAATTGTAATATTTGAATCTATCTACTAAACGAATATTTACTAAATGAATTTTATTTTAAATCAAAATATATGACGACGGTAATATATTTGTAAATAGATCCAAACAAAATAACTAACAATTTATAATTTTGATATGTTTTAAAATGGATATCATAGTGTGTGCGCAATTACGACTTATATAACTTACTTTTTAATAAATGTAAATTATGTGAACAAATACATAATTCATAATATTTTATTTTATTTGGGAATAAGTTATATATATAATATGAGCATTGTGCTCGTGGTTTAAAATTAGGCGGGAT
Organism: Epiperipatus broadwayi; assembly: GCA_028023455.1. Lineage (NCBI taxonomy): Eukaryota > Metazoa > Onychophora > Udeonychophora > Euonychophora > Peripatidae > Epiperipatus > Epiperipatus broadwayi. The sequence continues at coordinate 12,904 of JAQFVV010014336.1, forward strand.
TTTTGGTATATAAGTGTATTGCAGACACACTACGATAGATTGGGGTTCAAACTAAGGTATGAGGGTAGGAAGTAGGTGAGAAAAGGTGAAACGAAGATCTGCAGAGCAGACCTTACTGTTTCAGTATCATCTCGCTTATTGATACAATCTGTCCTTTTAAGTATCTCAATGGCTTCTCTAATTTTGCATTGGTAGAGATTATCATATCTGGATATGATCCTAGTACTAGAAAAATCAATTTTATGACCTGAATCTATAGTATGGAGTGAGAGTGCTGATGATGATGAGTGTTGTTTAACTGCATTAGCATGCTCATCTCTCCTAACACTGATGCGACAATTACTCATACCGATGTAAGAAGCTTTACAATTTTTACATGAGATTTGATAGACACCATAAGATTCAAGAGGGATTGAATCCTTAGGCTTGGTTATTATATTGCTGATCTTTTGATGAGCAGAAAATGCTGTATCTATATTATAGCATTTTAATATATGTCCAGCTTTGTATATTTGAAAGAACGTGGATTAAGAAATGTAAATTACTTTGTAATTTATCTTTTTTATTAGCGTGCAAAAATCACAATGTTATACCCACTTGCTGTAAAATTGTGTTTCACAAGAACAATTATAATGTTAGTAAAATTCTAAGGAAAACTAGCAATATTATTTTAAACTCTTTTATTAAAGAAACTCGGAAAAATTTTAGACAAAATAGATAAAGTATTGCTACATTTACGTTTATTTTTTAGTAATAAAATACATCCTTTACTGTGGACTAGTTTTGATCGTATTGCAAGTTTTAGATCGTTTAAAGATTCAGAATTTGTAACAGCAAAGCAAAAGAAAGAATTGCAAATGCTAATTAGAACACAATCCCCAAACATTATGTATCCAAATCAAAAAACCGTTTATAATTTAGCTAGGAAAGCCCTCTCTACAGATGAAATTTCGGTTTTAGAAAAAGGTTTCAATTTTGCTTTAACACCTTCCCGGATACCTTTTGAGAAAATTATTTGTAATGTTGAATCAGCTCTCGATAAAATTGATTCTACATCGGCTGATTTGGCTAGAACTGAGATTTGTAATATTTTTAAAAATGCTAAGCTTCCTAAAAATAATATTTCAAAGAAAGAAAGACAAGCATTAAATAATATAAAATCGGACAAATCAATTGTTGTACTTCCAGCTTATAAAGGTAATGCCACAGTTGTAATGGATAGTGACATTTACCATAATAAAATTTTAGATCTCCTTAATGATAAAACTTATAAACTATCAAAAAGAGATCATACTACGTATTTGGAAAAAACAACAAAAGCTATTATTAATAAATCATCTATTGAAACAGAGATAAAAAATAAAATAATCCCTCGTGAAAAATCTTGTGTCTGTCCAAAATTTTATGGACTTCCAAAAATTCACAAACCAGATACCCTTCGTCCAATAGTAAGTGCAATAGGTTCTCCAACTCATATTTTAGCCAGATACTTATCGGATTTCATTAAACCTACAATCGCATCTATTAAATCATATATTAAAAACTCTCTTCATTTTATTTCTGTTTTAAAAAGTTTAAAAATTAATGCTAATGACATTCTGGTCAGTTTTGATGTCGTGTCTTTGGTTACAAACATTCCAATTGATGAAGTTTAAATATAATCTCACAACGTTGCAATTTACCAGACCATATTATTGCTTTAATTAAACATTGTCTCTTAAATACATATTTTGTATACAATGGACAGCATTACAGACAAGTTTTTGGTACTCCTATAGGCTCACTTATCTCAGGAGTAATAGCTGATTTATTCATGGAATATATAGAAACTCGTGCTTTAGAATCATCATCTTTAAAATCTCTCATTTGGCTCAGATACATGGATGACACTTTTGTCATATGGCAACATGGAAAAAATAAATTAGATGATTTTTTCTTACATTTAAATAATATGCATCCTCATATTAAATTTACAATGGAGACAGAGTCTGATGGAAAACTCCCTTTTCTTGATGTTCTAGTCACCAGAACACCAAATAGTTTATCTTTTTCTATTTACAGAAAGGATACACACACAGACAGATATTTGCATTTCAATTCTCATCATCACCCAACTCAGATAGTTTCTGTAGCCAAAACTCTTTTAAATAGAGCAATTAACCTTTCAGATGAGACAGATCTGAAAGAAGAAATAAATCATATTAATAGTGTTTTATTAGCAAATTGTTATAATTACAAATTTATAAAAAAAGCCTTATTTCAAGCCCAAAATAGACAAAATAGGAAACAAAAAGATGATAAATCAGCTATTAGGATTTGTGTTCCATATGTAAAAGGAACTACAGACAGTATCGGACGTATATTAAAACGCTATAATATAGATACAGCATTTTCTGCTCATCAAAAGATCAACAATATAATAACCAAGCCTAAGGATTCAATCCCTCTTGAATCTCATGTTGTCTATCAAATCTCATGTAAAAATTGTAAAGCTTCTTACATAGGTATGAGTAATTGTCGCATCAGTGTTAGGAGAGATGAGCATGCTAATGCAGTTAAACAACACTCATCATCATCAGCACTCTCACTCCATACTATAGATTCAGGTCATAAAATTGATTTTTCTAGTACCAGGATCATATCCAGATGTGATAATCTCTACCAATGCAAAAGGCCAGATTGTATCAATAAGCGAGATGATATATGCAAACTTCCTCTTATTTGGACAGATTTTTTTAAAAAAACATTCCCAAATGTAACATTTTTTGCTATTGGTGGAATTTTAACATTTTATTCAAATCACTGATTGTAGCGCCTCTACAACCGTGTTTCTACCTTTTATAACTCTGTGGATGGCTTGTGTGACCAAGTCGAAACGTCAGTATATTAATATTAAAAGTTTTTAACACGGATGAACCTGCAAAATATGTATTATATATATATAAGCCTATTTAGAAAAGAGCCAATTCTAAAAACATATTATGATAATTCACAAACCAGATTTATAAAGAATCATTTAAATGAACTTGTAAATAATATCCCATTCTTATATTACTGCCAATTATATATCAGATAAAAAATATAAATATTTTGTGTTGACATAAATATGAGCATATTTTTCTAAAGTATTATATATATATACTTCTGATAAAAACAAATTCTCTGGTTAAAATATTAAAGTAATATTATATCTAAGTAATTTTGTTTTGTATTTTTTTGTATATATATATATATTGCAAGGAAATCAAGTCATACATCACATGACTTGATTTAATAAGCTTATAGTATAAGCTTATTAAATTAAGTCACATGATATATGATTTGATTTCCTTGCAATTATTGTTATGATAATGAGGCTTTGTTGATTTTATAATGCTAAAGCTATTAATATATGATGTATCTAAACTTAGTTCAATTCTATATGGCTATTTAAATTAGAAGCTGGATTTGAAAATATATGGATGTCTGAAAATTTCAGATTTTCTACTTAGTATTTAACTATTAGAAAAATGTTGGGCTTGATCAGGCTTTTTAAATCTAATGCCTGAATATCCTACCACCTCACTGACAACAACCAGAGTTAAAAACTGGTCAGAGGATAGGGATACACAGAAAAGCCTGTGAAGAGTTATTAGCATTCTCATTGTAATATATATGTATAGTTAAAACAAGGGTGCCTTGACAACAAATTGAGATGGTTGATTGTTATTGATAAGTGTTGACTGTTTTCAATGAATTTATATTTACAAATCTATCTAGCCTTGGGCATATTAATTTTTATTATTTAAGTAATACATTATTGGTATGCAGTTTCAATGTTATAATTGATTATTTGTTAGACTGGTTTCAGATCAGATTTCATTTACCTGTTTAATGAGGTTTATTTAAACTTCTTTGTATTAATAATTTCACTCTCTATAGTCAAGTTGCTATCTTTAGTGTCTATATAAATTAGGCCATAAATAAGAGTGGATTTCTATCTTTATTGTTAGAAACAGTTGCCTAGACAACAGATTGAGATTGTTGATTGTAATTGATATTGGTATTGTTTAAGTGCTGATTCTTTTCAATGAATTTCCATATACATTACTATATAATAAATTAGTCATCAAAATGAAAATGGTCAATAAGGTAATTTTTATCTTACAAATAGAATGGATATAATATTGATGTGTATATACATTTATAAAAAAAAAAAATGTAAGTTAAAATGTATAAACTAGTCATGCGTTGGTGGCCGAGTGGTCAGCGCAGCCGCCTTACAAGCAGTTGTTCCTGGTTCACGGGTTCGCTTCCTGGATGATGCTTTGACACATGAATATATATATAAACTAAAATCAAGTAAGCTAAAAATTCCTGAGAGAATTAAGTTAAAAATTCCTGAAAGAAATTGAAAATTCCTGACCAAAAAAAAAAACTAATTACATCTTTAATTAGATAAATTCTAATTGTGGATAAAATCCAAACAGAGTGCTGTTGAATCTGCAAAATTAATTCAAATATCAATAAGTGATTTCAGGGAACAATAGCGGCAGGTAATATAAAATCCCTCAAAAATCTAATTCATATCAGCCTGTCTGGAAATTCATTAGATAAATCAACTGGATGGAAGATTGATGAGTAAACAAAGAGGCAATAGAGGATCTTCCGCAGAAACAGCCTATATTCCAGTGCAACTAACCACTCAAGATCCAAAGAGAGCTTAGGTCCTTTACAGGTTTGTACAAACCTTACTAGTTTTTGTTAAACCTTCGGGCTCAGATCTTGTAAGTAATCTTAGAAATTTGTGTGTATACGCTTAAATAGAAACCTGAGGATTATTATTGTGCATAAAATATTTAGAAATTAATTCAACTAGTAAACAGCTAATAGTCACTATGTGTGTGGGGGGGGGGGTAGTTATTTAACTATTATTATTAGTCTGACTGTAGTAATCGCATGGCTAATCTTGCACAGCAGATCGATACATATTAGATATAACAGAGAAATTATTTTCAAGTTCATTGGCGTGATTTTTTTGAGAATCTGGATTGTGACTTGTCATAATAACGTATGTGGACTTGGTTGTTTCGTGTACAGGTTTATGTGCACAGATTTGTGTTATTAGCGCTATCCATTTGATAACCCATCGTTTACTCACTCTGTTTTTAAAATTGTTAGAATTATATATATATGAATTTAAATAAAAAAAACCCAAAATACAAACGATTTACTGTGGACAACAATTCACAACATTTAATTTATTCAGTTTTTTTTAAAAAAAAAAAAAAAGTGAGAGAGAGAGAGAGAAAGTAATTTGTTCTTGTTGTGAAATATTTGCATTTGTTATGTTGGATTAATTTATCTACAAAAGAAGTTTTCAAAACCTTAAGAAGCTTTATTATTTACTCTTGAAGAAAATCACTATTTATCTTTACACATATTAATATATTTAAAGAAAGCAATTTTCTTTGTTAAACGGCATAAAGCTAAACTCGACTAGGAACGCAAATGCTTTTTTAAAGCTAAATATTCGAACAAAGATGTAAAACGAATTGTAAAATATAAAGAGAAAATCTCATGAATAATTTTTTAATCAATCTCTGAATTTATTTATTTATTTGTTTATTTGTTGTAAATAAAAAACTTTGTTTCTGAAGAGGAATATACAAGGCATTGTAGAGTGGTTAGTTTTCCGCCTACTGTAACTACAGCTTGAGGTTCAAATTCAAGTCAAACCTGGAAATATCTTTAAATTCTAAATAAGCTCCTTTCTTCCCTGCCTCAGATAACTACCCCAGGGTCAATCTTCGTGGGCGGCTACTTATAGATTAGTAAATAAGTAATTGGTTATTTTAGTTTAAAGGTGAACCAGTAAAAATAATATAAATCCTCATATGCCTGCCATAACCATAGCTTGAGATTCAAATTCAGATATAACATGAAATATTTTCAAATTCTAAGCAAGCTCGTCCCTCCCTCCAGCCGAAAACTGGCCCATGTTTAATTTAGGTTAGCAGCTAATTGTAAATTAATAAATAACTGTTGTTTTTTTATATATATAAATAAATAATTGATTATTCTATCTAGAAGATGAAACAATACAAATAACGTAAACCTTCGCCGTTGTGAATTGTGAAATTAGCAGGTTAAAACTGCAAACTATTTTTATAATTAAATGTTTCTCTGTGTGTCTTATGTGCTGCTTTGAACTGCAGATCAATTCTGCCATCTCTTGTGCTTAAACTATATAAACTTCTGAGCAACAAATTATTTTATTATGGTGCCCTGCATAATTTAGTGCAATAGTGAAGCGGTGGGCTACAGAGGTCAATACCATAAGTGTGGTTTATGTTATGTTCATACAAAAGATTGTAAGAGACCTAGAAAGAAATTATATGAGATGGATAGATGAAATAAGGAAGTTTGCTTGTGTGGTGTGGAGAAGAGAGACTAGAGGTCATGGATTGAACTTGGAGAGACTTTTGTTTTACCCTGCAGTGGACTGATAATGTTTGAAATGATGATGTTGATCATACCTGGGTTTGATTCTCCTTCAGGCAAGGTCATGGATTGAACTTGGAGAGACTTTCACCCTGCAGTGGATTGATAATGGTTGAAATGATGATGTTGATCATACCTGGGTTTGATTCTCCTTCAGGCAAAATTTGAATATTTATCCAAATATTAAAAGTTATTTCTCAGTTATTTATCCCTTTGATAATCTAACTATCCATACAATTCATTATTATCATTATTATTTTTGGTCGTTACAGATACATAGCATAATAAATTGTGAAGAAGGATTTTCAATAAATGTGTTTTACTGATGTTTACATGTAGATCTTAAACTTGAAGACAAAGATGTATTTTATTTTGGATCAGTTCTTGTTTGTTCTAACTTATTTCTTATATAGTGCCCTGAATGGTTTGGCACAGCAGGTAGATCACCCAACATGGAATTGAGAAATCGCAGGATTGATTCTGAAACTCACACATCTGGTGCTCAAACTTCTTATGAACTTCTGAGCAATAAAGCCATATGTCTTTCCATCTTTTTCTTGTACAGTTTGAAATGCCTGCTTTTCTATAAACTATTCAATTCTCAATTCTCCATGCAAATAATGATAAAATGCATTTAAATCCCTAAACATCACATAATCACCATTTCTTATGCTTGCTCATAACTGTTGTTAAAACAGGCAAAACTCTCCTTCTGGCATCTATTGATTACTCTTGCTTGCACTGAGTGGCACTACTGTATAGAAGGTTTTGCCAGTTTTGACAACAGTTAAGAGCAAGCATAAGAAATGGAGATCATGTGATGTTTAGTAGTTTAATACCAATCCTGCCTAATAGGATAGTGGTAGCTATAGTTATTAAAGAATCAAAGACATCAAAATATACAGGTACTGAACTGAGTTCAGACCTATATGACTATATAAAATACTGAGCTTGGATTGAAAATATCATTGTGTTTTTAATTTTAAACTCATAGTTTTGTAGTTGAGTAGAGATGAAAGATGGCTGCTATAGGGTTGCATTAGATGCTAAGATCTAGATGCAGTGCTCTCAGATCCAAAGCTCTTCACTGACGAAGGCCACAAGCAAGAAACTAATCTTGGGATATTGGATAAGTAGGCACTAGATTGGGATTTTATGCACAAGCCTTCTGGCATCCAATGATTACTCTGGCTTGCACTGAGTGGCACTACAGTATGGAGAGTTTTGCCTGTTTTAATAAAATGCATTTATTCAAAATATTTCTCTCCAAACTTTCAGGCATATTTTCATTTAATATTAAGTTGTTTTTATCAAAATTGTATTCCACTCAAGTTTAATTTTTAATTACTTGTTTCATTATGTTTCCATCTACATAAAAAATTTGAATAATTTGTTACTATAAATCTGTATTTTTTATTTTTTTTTAAAAAAAAAAAAGTCACTGAACATCAGTTATGCCATTTAGTTGATGACATATGAATACTGAAGTGCAATTCTTAAAAATATTGATATATTTTACCCAGTGTCTACATTGATGAGTTTAAACAATGAGAAAGTATATACTGATAGTAAAAATTATAACTTTATCTTTCTTATTGCATTGCCAAATTCATATAATACTAGTATTATCTATATTCTTTATTACTTTTTACAATGCTTTTTTACAAATCACTATTGACAGTTTTGATTGCCCCAGCAATCTTCTTCAGAACTATAGCAAACACAATACAAATACATGAATACAAACTTATTATATAATATCCATGTATTTGTATTGTGTTTGTTATAGTTCTGAAGAAGATTGCTGGGTCAATAAAAACTGTCACTAGTGAGTTGTAAAAAGGCATTGTAAAAAGTATTAAAGAATATAGTTGATATTAATATTAATTAGATAGTAAAAATTCTATACATATATAGAAATTTAGTATTAGTGTAAAAAGTAAAAAAAAAAAAATTACCTCTGATAGCCTTGCTTTTATTACAAATTCTCTAAATGTTATCTGTGAAATCTATTGACTAACCAGCTTTATGAATAATGATCTGTTTGTTGAAGGCTTTAATCTATACTGATTAACATAGGTAGTAATGAGTTCTCTCTTTCTTTATTCTGTCATCAAATTGAAGAAAATAGTAAGTAACCAGTAAACATTAGAAGAGGCAGGTGACAAATACTTTCAGCTAAATGGATTTTTCCTTATAAAAAGCATGTTTTTGCCTTTGTTATCCTGTGATCATATTTCACCTAGGCTACTCTAACTTTTCTCTTACTTCTTTGGTTTCTACTGATAGCTCTTGTCATCTTTTCTCAAACTCTGAAGCATCCTCAGCAAAAACCAGATGAATTAAATAATCTTCATTTATTTTTGTTTTCTAATTTTGTATTTTACTCTACAAAATGTTGCCGTAAAAAGTGTTTAAGGAATGGAATCATCTTGAAGTGCATCCTAGTCAGTAATAATCTTAGTGTTATCATCTAACTTAATTATTGTTGCCCTATTTTTATAAAAACATCACTCAAATGTTGACAACATCCTGGATCTTTATCTTCATACTCCATAATTTCTCCGTAATTTTTATCATTGCAAAAGTATTTGTAAAAATGATTTTGATTGGTTGTACTATAATCATATCTAAATCCAGCTTGTGCTATTGGCTGATTTGACAGCAAAATTCTTCATATGTGAGTTGCAGCGATCTTAATTAAGATTGCTTTTCAAAAGTGAAACCACTCTATTGCACAAACTAATCCAACCGCCTCCCTTTCAAAATAATGGCATGACAGTTTGAAATACACTCAAGGTTTGAACCCAAATCAATGTTTCTGCGCAATTATGTGCATACATATACACGATCAAGTTATTGCTTACTTAAAAATTATTTTTATTCGCGTTTTTTTTTTTTAAAGTAGGATTATTTGAATTTGAATTATTTAAACCAGATTAAGTATTTTATAATAATAATAATTTAAAACAAGTTGCTAAAACAACAGAATTAATCCTTCTTAATCCAGGAAATTTGTAAAAATCTGAAGTTACAGATTTTCATAGAGAATATAACAGAAAATATTCTTCTATTGCTAAGGGGATTTTTATAAATTGATTTTTCTTGTAGATTTTATATTTAAAACCTCTTCAAAGGCATTTTAATTGCATCTCGTATTTCCGTTCTTAGTTTATTTCATATGTGTGTTTATTTTATTTATTTAAAAAATGTTGTCTTTTGTGCTCATATACAAATGCTAAAAAAAACTTTAAATAGTTCACTGCAGGACCCAATTAACTCTAGAAGCCCCACCCAGATCTTTGCACAAAGTAAACAAATACAAAATTTATCATATTTCCTAACTATGGTGTAATGAGATCTGGGATATTTCACCTTTGCTTGAATCCAAATCTGATCGTCCGCGGAGTTGGCTAATGATTGGCCATCTGAAAGAAATTTTAAGGTTTAACCTAACACTTATTCGAATCTCAGGTCATGGATATGCAAGAAAAAGTGACAACTATAATATCATGACGCCGTTTGTGTGCGTATATAAACACACCCATGCACAAAGATAAAATAGAGTTAAATATTGTTGCTGTCACCGACATTGAATCTCAAAAGTAAAAGTCAGTAACTGGACTGAAAATGAGTGGACTGAGAAATGGGGATGTAATTGCTAAGGATATAAGTTTGTTATGCATTTGAGTTGTCATTGATTACTCAAACGTACACTAGATGGCCCTAAAGTGAAGAGTTAATCATATCATTTATGTATACGAGTTAAGAGTCAGTTTTATATTGCTAGTTGAAATCCTAATATAAATTTCACTGATACCAAGCTTCATTATACTATTATTATTTACCAAGTCTAACTTACTTAAATATTCTCTTCATTTACTTAGCATTAATCTACTGTCACTAAACCCCCCAGAGTTGCAGACTTTCAGATGCATTTAGTTAGTAATTGACACTATTTAAATGTTGTACTACTTTAAATTTATGATCTTACAGATATTTCAATTTAATTTATAAAATTAGAACGTGACTCTCCAATGTACTATAGATCCTACCATATGTTTTCCATTTTGCAGTATTGAACAGAAGTTCTCAAATAAGGCCTGCAATTAAAATATAATAGGTTTCCTTCTATGTGGATAATGTGTTTTCTTGATGTGACCTTGTGATAGGAATGACTCTTGGACACAATAAGACTAATGTTACACAGTTGAAATAATATGTTCTTTTATTTACAATAAGAATGATAAACAATAACAACATAGATATATATACTGGATTAAATATTTCTTTAACAATAAAACAAAACTAACAAAGATCAAACTATTTATGCATAGATAACTTATTTACATTTTATACAGATAATCTTAGTGTTCCTGATATCCCATTACCCTTTCCCTAGTTTATATTTCTTTTTAAAATTATTATTTATTGCCTTATTATTATTTATGATTTTATACTAGTCTGCTTTGTACATCATTAATGAATTATTCAATCCCTTCATAGTCATTTACAATTAAATTGAGCTTAAAAATTTATATTCTAATCATATTACAAAGGTTTTTTTTTACTGATATGATAAAAAATATATAAATAAATACAATATATTTTTTTTTTTTTCATATGTCATAGCATCTGCCGGGATGCGAACCCACACCCCCCCCACCCGATACCTCTCGGCTAACAACGCAAGACATAAATACAATATTTATATGTCAAAAAAAATATTAATACGGTTGGAATTCTTTGTTATGTTATGACAATCATTTCATCTTTTCATTCTATCTCTTATACTCATTTTCTCTGATATTAGATCTCATTATTTTATTCAGAGAGTAATTTATTCTAGTAAATATTTCCACTATCTATGATCTTGTTTCATGCATGATTCAATTACTTGTGGACCACTCTGTTCAGACTTAACTAGAAAATCCATGCAATCCTTCAAAATTTTATCTCTACCTTTAATGCACACTGGGTTAATATTTACTCTAACTTTAGAAAGATGAGCCATTGATTTATTGGCTATGTTCCTAATAGAGGAATAGGGGTTTCATTTATTATGATGTGCTATTTGTTAGGTAACATTTTACTAATGGATTTACCCCATTTTTACCTTGGCTTTTCTAATAAGCACTTACGGTACTTACACAATCATTTCTTTATTGAAAATCCTCCTATTTCTTCCTATAAATTACCTGAGCATTTCAAAGATTTAACTCAGCTAACTCTTCATCAATTCTTTAGGATGCTATTCTATATAATCTATCCCGGAAATATTACTCATATTTTACTTCAGTGTAGGCAGCATTTAATATTCTATCTATTTCTAGACCCGCCTATAATCTACTTTTTTTCATACAATATTCCCCTACATATATCTACCATCATGTCCCAAAACAAATAATCTATTTTATTATTATTATTCAGATGTTCTAGATAATATTTATTTTTATTAATAAATGAGATTCTAATATGGTCTTACATCACATTTACTCATTCTTGCGATTATTAATATTATATTCTATAATATGTTTGTTTGTTTTTCTTGTTTTTATTTTTTATAATCCAATCAGAATATATATGACTTAAATATTACTTCCCACATACATGCTCTTTCACATTATAATTCATGAGTATACATTATATAGCAGATTGTAAATATAAAAACCTTTTTTTAATTTAGCTACCCTACCACCTCTCTGAGGAGTGCCAAAGCATGAAACCATGGACAGAAGTTGGGGGGGGGGGGTTTCCTGACAGATATTTTAAATGCTTTCTCTGGCTAAGCATTTATCACAAAGCTTTTTGAGCAATTGGCAATGCTCACTGTTTATATCTCACAAGCTTAAGAAAATTGGGTCATGTGATCTATGACTCTTACTTTTTTTTTCTTTCACTCATATCCAAATATTAACATAAGTATTTCTTATAAAAAAAAATAAAAAATCTTTATCACTAATAAATGTAAAATTAAAATCCCTTTTACCTTTTTTTTCCATTTCAAAACATTTTTTTATTATTTAGCATTACTTTGGTTACCCTGTGTGTAGATTTGTATTCCTTGCGCTGAGTGCCTTTCTTCTCTTTATCTTGTTCTATACATGAAAATATAAACAAAACCTTAAGCATACAAGTACAAATAACTGGACAAATCTTAACAAGGTTATTTTCTTGTTCTATGTGCATAATCTGGCTCTCCACGAATATACCATGAGCAAACATTTCCTACTTCTCCTTAGTAAATCCTCACATTATAATGGTTATTATTATATTTTTTTTTTCTCAATACATACTAAGATTTAGGCAATTTTTTTTCTTCAGCATTTCTCCTTCTCTGGTTATTTACTATACTTGAAAGGTTTGTAAACATATTTTTAATAAGTTTGTCTAATCCTTGGGCTCCAAATATATTCATTTTCTGACTAATAATTCCTGCCTAAAATTGAATAGACTTTTCTTATTCCTTTAAATTTATAAAAGTTTAACTTTTCTTTGACTATGAGAAATCTTAATTCAAATTTCTTTATTGTTTTTTTTTTTCAAGTAGAAGCTTAATCTTTATTGCTTAAAATATTAGTCAAACGAATATTTTTTTTTTCATATGTCATAGCATCGGCTGGGAGGCGAACCGCAACAACCAACAATGTCTGCAGCCAACTGTGCTGACCTCTCAGCTAACAATGCTTGACTAGTCAAATGAATATTTGTTTCCTCAATTTGTCATTATTAATTTCTAAATTATTTTTAGCATTCGATTAAGTAGCTTCTTAAGCTAAAAAAAAAAATTCCCTTGAAGATTTTAGATTGCTTTTTCGTTTTAAATTTATGACTAAAGCACTTCCTTATCCCTAGATAAAATGAATTTTTTTTTCATGTTAATGCAGTTACTTTTAAACTTTTAAGCATCACATGATCACTATTTCCCATGCTTGCTCATAACCATGCAGTAGTGCCACTCAAAGCAAGACAGAGTAATCAATGGATTCCAGAAGGCTTGTGCACAAAATCCCTATCTAGTGCCTACTCATCCAATGTCACCAAACTAGTTTCTGGCTTATGGCCTTCGTTAGTGATTAGCCTTGGATCTGAGAGCACTGCACCTAGATCTTAGGATCTAATGGAACTCTCCAGCAGCAACTTTTTATCACTACTTAACTACAAAACTATGAGAACAAAATTTAAAGCACACAAAAAGTTTCAATTTAAGCTCAGTAGCTTATATAGTCATATGGGCTCTGAACTCAGTTCACAACCCATACATTTTTCCTCATTGATGAAGGCCATAAGCCAGAAACTAGTTTGGGAATATTGGATGAGTGTGCACTAGATAGGGATTTTATGCACAAGCCTTTTGGCATCCATTGATTACTCTGACTTGCTTTGAGTGGCACTACTGTATGGAGAGAGTTTTGTCTATTTATTTTTTTAAACTATAGCATTGTTTTCCCTTTATCTTGGTTATTCTGGCAAAAATAGCAACTTTCATTTTCTTTCTTAAACTGATCCTAGATAGCATTTTGATTATAAGCAGATTGTTAAGACTGGAAATTAGAAAATTGGTTTACTAATTCCATAGTTTTAAGAATCTTTGAAAAATATTTCATTTTTTTTAGATCACTTTGTAAATATAAATTTTTCCTTTTTGGTTTAATTAATTAAGATTTCAATATTTTAACTTTTATAACACACAAAAAAAAATAACAATAACAACAACAACAAACAACAACAGCAACAAAAACAACAACCACAATAACAAAAACAACAACAACAACGACGACGACGACAACAACACTATTTGTCTTTCATAATTTTTTTTTTATTTAAGATCGTCTGATTTTTTTTCTTTGAAAAGAAAACCGGGAAAATGTGACATTAGAAAGTCATTTACTGAAATCTGATTGGTTGACTCTCCCATCATTTTGTCCAAGTTTTTTAAACAAAATGGTTCTGGTTATTTCACTTTGAAATAATATTTAAATTGATTTAAATCAAAACTTACCAACCAAGTTTTTTATGTCTTATTGTATTTTGAATCTTGATATAATTAACTAATTTAAACTATAAACTTTATAATAAATATTTGTATTTTATTATTAAGGTAAATTTATAAAATTAAAACAATATTAAATAATTGTTCTTTATGAATACAATTCTATTTTTAACTTTTGAAGAAACATGCGATTAATAATTCAAAATCAGACTTGTACATAACGATGTTTATTTAGATTTACCACTTTTTTAAATTATACAGATAGAATTATTAAAATTTATATTAATATAACTGATTATAATTAATAACAATTATTAATCTCTATAAAATTATATTTTTAAAATTATGCATATTAAATCATTTATTGCTGTAATATGTATTAAATGGATTATGTCCTGTACATGAGGGGTCACATTGACTTTAGGTCAATATGGATGTGATGAGAATCTCGGCTTCAGAGTGACCTTTGAGCATTCCATCATTAGATTTTCAATTGGATGAACAGTTGAAGAGTTGGAGTGTGGAGTGGATTGAAGCATGTCTATTAAAGTATGAAGATTGGCTATCTTAATATATGTCTGAGCACTTATTGCATATATGTGTTGAGATGATAATCTGGACCAAGTAATGATTGCTGTTTTAGTGTGGAATACGTCTATTAGTGATTATTTATCTTTTTAGCATATGTGTATTCAAGTGTATCAGTGTTATGAAATAGAGTGGAGAGTGGTGGGTAGTGTGAAAGTCTGGGCTCATATATCCTATATATTATAATATCAAAGTTTATATATTTAATATTATTTTAATTATAAATTTAAAATTTTGGAACTATAATTTACATGTTATATACCATTCTGACCATGGATAACCAATCAAAAGATTATGATATATATATATATACAGTGTGTGTAATATTTAAAACATTCACTGGTAAGAATGTATGCAACAATCAATTTCATGAATCTTTTACTACTTTTCATATTTACTTTAACTTCCTATATAAAGTTATTAGTCAATATCCAAAGCAAAACAACAGATTAAACTGACTCATTATACACCTGGCTCTTGTTTTACGTGGATTTATTTAACGCGATTTTGAAGTTAAGCGATTCATGTTTCTTCGGAAGTCAAACTCCAATAATGCACTATTACTTTAAATAATAAATTTCGTGCACTTACGTCATATTGAAAGTAATAGCACATTTTTGGAATTCGACTTTCATCTTAGTAATTTCAATATTTTCAGTGCTTTATAATAGTAAGATTTTATGCAATAATGAAATTAAAATCATGATTTCCACATTTTATGTATACACACATTAAATTTTACAAGATTATAATATAAATTTGTTCAAACATTGTTCATATTAATTTTGCATTTTAAATCACATTCTGTTTTTGCTTTTTAAAAAAGAATATAATCAATTATTAATCATTTAGTGTCTGCAAGTTTATCTTTAATAGGTGAGTAATAGCAGTGGGCACAATTAAATTTGGCAATTAAAAATTAAAATCTGATTTTTAATTGTAATTAACAGTTTAAAAATTACTTAAGGTGACCTGAAATTAATGTGATGTGAAACAAAATTTAATTTTTAAACGGAATTGAAAATTAAAAAATTAAAGACAAAAATAAAAGTTTAGATACAGAAGAAAATGTAGAAAAAGATAATGAAACAGAAGTGGAACCTGTTCCTTTCACTGCAAAAATGATTTGAGAAGGTCTTCAACTTTCTAATCAGTTGGCAAGTTATTTTCTTATTAATGACACTAATCACGAACGTGCTCTTAAATTCCAATGAGAGCTAAATGGTTATATGTCTGGATATCGTGAGCTTCATAAACAATTAATAAAATCATCATCTCAAAGATTAATTACTAATTACATTGTCAACAGAAAACCATTAACACAACATGAGAGTAAAGTTGGCACTAGTTGTATTTCCTCTTGTGAAGAATCTGATTTTTTTACCAGTTTGCAAATGAACCTGTTTATCGGCAAATAGCGATAATAATTAAAATGTGTATAAAAAAATGTATGCATAAAAATACATAATGTTTTGAATAAAATTAAATATTATAGTTAAAAAAAGTTTGTCTTGTATCAATTTTTTTCAAATTTGAAATTTTTTATTAGTCATATTTTATTTCCTTATTTTTTTTTTTTTTGCACGAATTTTAAAGTAATTTTACATTGGTGCTTTGCTTTTATGCGATTTTTGAAAATCACAGTCTGTATTCCCCCTTTTTCAAGGTAAGTTATGTCTATTTTTGTGCAGTTTCTTTTGCGTGTGTTTTCTGAGGAACCTATCTATCATGTAAAACGAGACCCAGGTGTACATATGTTTCGAATATTAACCTATTTCCATTACATGGTTTGAGTACTTTATTTTTCACACTGTAACATATATAAATCAGGTAAATGAATCTCTGTATTATTTGAGAATTGAATTATATATATATGACAATAGATGGCATTCTACCAAAAACATCAAGCGTAGTTTTTTTGTTTACATAAACGTCAGAGCAAGCATTCACTATCTCTAACTTTAATTTCCACCTTCAGATCATGATTTCAAGCTATTTGCTATCGTCAGTGAAGGACAGGAATAAGAAAATAGATCTAAACACAAACTCTGAGCGTTTATGAAACAGTTTCTATTCAGCTTGCAAGCGTGAATCTTTTAGACACGTAATGTCTTCAAACTCAGCATAGCAAGCCAGATAGCTACATGGGTCTGATCTCAGTTCAGCATCACCACATAGTAGAAGCCTCTGCAATATATATCATTGCAAGAAAGACCTCAAAGGTACATTTATGAAAAACAAAAAAAACACAAGTTAAAACTTGCTAACGCTTGTATTTATGACAATAGATGGCGTTCTACCAAAAACACCATCAAGCGTACTGTCAAGCGTAGTTCTTTGTTTACATAAATACAAGAGTTAGCAAGTTTTAACTTGTGTTTTTTTGTTTTTCATAAATGTACCTTTGAGGTCTTTCTTGCAATGATATATATTGCAGAGGCTTCTACTATGTGGTGATGCTGAACTGAGATCAGACCCATGTAGCTATCTGGCTTGCTATGCTGAGTTTGAAGACATTACATGTCTAAAAGATTCACGCTTGCAAGCTGAATAGAAACTGTTTCATAAATGCTCAGAGTTTGTGTTTAGATCTATTTTCTTATTCCTGTCCTTCACTGATGATAGCAAATAGCTTGAAATCATGATCTGAAGGTGGAAATTAAAATTAGAGATAGTGAATGCTTGCTCTGACGTTTATGTAAACAAAAAACTATGCTTGATGGTGTTTTTGGTAGAACGCCATCTATTGTCATAAATACAAGCGTTAGCAAGTTTTAACTAGTGTTTTTTTGTTTTTCATAAATATACCTTTGAGGTCTTTCTTGCAATGATATATATTGCAGAGGCTTCTACTATGTGGTGATGCTGAACTGAGATCAGACCCATGTAGCTATCTGGCTTGCTATGCTGAGTTTGAAGACATTACATGTCTAAAAGATTCACGCTTGCAAGCTGAATAGAAACTGTTTCATAAATGCTCAGAGTTTGTGTTTAGATCTATTTTCTTATTCCTGTCCTTCACTGATGATAGCAAATAGCTTGAAATCATGATCTGAAGGTGGAAATTAAAGTTAGAGATAGTGAATGCTTGCTCTGACGTTTATGTAAACAAAAAACTATGCTTGACGGTGTTTTTGGTAGAACGCCATCTATTGTCATAAATACAAGCGTTAGCAAGTTTTAACTTGTGTTTTTTTGTTTTTCATAAATGTACCTTTGAGGTCTTTCTTGCAATGATATATATTGCAGAGGCTTCTACTATGTGGTGATGCTGAACTGAGATCAGACCCATGTAGCTATCTGGCTTGCTATGCTGAGTTTGAAGACATTACATGTCTAAAAGATTCACGCTTGCAAGCTGAATAGAAACTGTTTCATAAATGCTCAGAGTTTGTGTTTAGATCTATTTTCTTATTCCTGTCCTTCACTGATGATAGCAAATAGCTTGAAATCATGATCTGAAGGTGGAAATTAAAGTTAGAGATAGTGAATGCTTGCTCTGACGTTTATGTAAACAAAAAACTATGCTTGATGGTGTTTTTGGTAGAACGCCATCTATTGTCATAAATACAAGCATTAGCAAGTTTTAACTTGTGTTTTTTTGTTTTTCATAAATGTACCTTTGAGGTCTTTCTTGCAATGATATATATTGCAGAGGCTTCTACTATGTGGTGATGCTGAACTGAGATCAGACCCATGTAGCTATCTGGCTTGCTATGCTGAGTTTGAAGACATTACATGTCTAAAAGATTCACGCTTGCAAGCTGAATAGAAACTGTTTCATAAACGCTCAGAGTTTGTGTTTAGATCTATTTTCTTATTCCTGTCCTTCACTGACGATAGCAAATAGCTTGAAATCATGATCTGAAGGTGGAAATTAAAGTTAGAGATAGTGAATGCTTGCTCTGACGTTTATGTAAACAAAAAACTATGCTTGACGGTGTTTTTGGTAGAATGCCATCTATTGTCATAAATACAAGCGTTAGCAAGTTTTAACTTGTGTTTTTTTGTTTTTCATAAATGTACCTTTGAGGTCTTTCTTGCAATGATATATATTGCAGAGGCTTCTACTATGTGGTGATGCTGAACTGAGATCAGACCCATGTAGCTATCTGGCTTGCTATGCTGAGTTTGAAGACATTACGTGTCTAAAAGATTCACGCTTGCAAGCTGAATAGAAACTGTTTCATAAATGCTCAGAGTTTGTGTTTAGATCTATTTTCTTATTTCTGTCCTTCACTGATGATAGCAAATAGCTTGAAATCATTATCTGAAGGTGGAGATTAATGTTAGAGATAGTGAATGCTTGCTCTGACGTTTATGTAAACAAAAAACTACGCTTGATGGTGTTTTTGGTAGAACGCCATTTATTGTCATAAATACAAGCGTTAGCAAGTTTTAACTTGTGTGTTTTTGTTTTTCATATATATAATGAATTTACACTGATCTGCATTTTTGCCCTGGATGATAGTTAATAATCTTACAAATAGATTTAAAGTAAATGAGAAATTGTATTACAAGATATATCAATACTATTGGAATAAGTATATATAAATGATATATTTTGCTCTGCGTATGATTTTGATGATTTTGATTATAAATATATCCAATGTTTTGGCAGTGTAACCCATCAACAAGATGAGGAATAGATTAAAGTTCCCCCAATAGAAACAAAAAATATCTATAAAATTCAAAAATAAAGTACAAGTTATAAAATCTTCAGAATAATATGCTTTTTAATAAAAAAAAAAAAACCCAAATTAATCAAAATAAAAAGCAAAAAGTTGAAGAAACACCAAATTATTAGGATTTGTGTCCCTTATATAAAAGAAACTACAGACAGTATTAGGTATGTTATAAAATACTACAATATAAAAACATCATATACTACTTATTAAAGAATTAGGAACAGCATAACTAAACCTATAGATTCAATCTCTTTTGAGGCTTATGAAGTTTATGAAATTTCATATGGCATCTGTTAAGGCTCTTCTGCAGGTATGAACCACCATCATACCAGTGTTAGAAGAAATAAATATATTAATGTGGTTAAACAACACTCGTTGTCACGATCACTTTCAATCCATACTGTAAATTCAGGTCACAATATTGATTTCTCTAATACCAGGATCTTATCCAGATGTGATATTCTTTATTAGTGAGAGGTTGGAAAGGTCATTGAGTTATTAAAAAGAACAAATTGCATCTACAAACATGATGACATTTGTAAACAACCTTCTATTAGATAGAATTTTTTTTAAAAATGTATTACTCTGAAGATTTTCTGACTTTGAGTTTTTAATTTTATATACCGTATATTTTTCTTTTAGTGAGTCTTTAACATGTCTATGTTCATAATAACCTTACAACCATCTTTATAATATTTTATTCTTCACTCAGTTGATGGGTTGTAGGTAAAACATTGGTATATTTACAATCAAAATTATACATGGATGATCTAGAAAAATACAACATTTATATTTGTAACTTGAGAAAATACTTATATCACCATATATCCACTTCATTACCCATTTTTTAAACACATGACCAAATATATGTAAAAAGATAAATAAGCAAATTGTAATTATATGTTGGAATATTTCCATCATCTATTATTAAATATAGAATGTCTTTAGAAGCACTCATAGTATATAACAATGTTTTGAGTAGTATTATTTGCTTATCTTCTTCATGTCTTCCTGACCTGAACAGTGTGATAGCATAAGAATAAAATCTGGATCTTTAGATTCGTATTGAATTTAAGATAATGATCTAACAAAATGAATTATTAACCACACATATATATATATATAATGATCTAACAAACTGAATTATTATATCCACACATTTATAATTACTACTAAAATGATACGATCAGAAATCTTCAGATAAACACATAATAAACTAATAGATTACTCTTTAATAGATTTAATGATTATATCTTGATTATGGACAATCTCTACTTCAATAAAAGATTTTTTTGAATAAAATTAAGAAGAAAATAACTGATACACTTTTAAAAACTGCAACAAAGATAGCTGGTAGAAAAAAGCAGCAATTGACCAATAAAATTTCTACTGAAACTAGAAAATTTATGAAGAAGGAATATGAAAGTATACAAAAATGAAGCATTAAAAAGGACTGAATACCTCAAATTTTGTAAAATGATGCAGAAAAGAGTTTAAAATGATACAAGAAAGTATAACTGTGAACTAGCAAGGAAAACTGTAGAAGAGAATAAAAGTCTCAAGAGTGTAAAACAACATTTTGGTATTGGTAGAAAATTTATATCTGCAATAAGAAAAAAGCTGCAATTATTACTAAAAAGAGAGATAACATCATGAAATGGGTAGAAGACTTCTATCAAGAATTATATAGTAATAAAGAACAAGTACCTCCTATATCTATTATATCTTCTGAATTGCTCAGAATTTTAAATGAAGAAGTAAGACGTGCAATTACATTTATGAAGAAAGAAAAGGCTCCGGGTAATAATGAAATTATAATTGATATATTAAAAGAAGCAGGTGAAGAAATAGAATTTTTTTAGCAAAATTATATACCAAATGTCTAAATGATAAAGATGTACCAGATGATTGGAAGAATGCAGTATTAATACTAATATTTAAAAAAGTTGATGAAGAAGGTATTTACAAATCTATCAGTCTTTTACTAGTTTTATACAAAAAATGTTACCAAGATAATTACAACTCGTCTACAGAGAACATTGGATTTCCACCAACTAAGAGAACAAGCTAAATTTAAAAGTGGTTTTAATACAGTAGATCACATCCAGGTATTGATAGAAGTTATAGAAAGGACAAATGAAGATGAGTTGCCATTATGTTTTGGATTTGTAGATTATGAAAAGGCATTTGATTCTATAAACATTTCTTCAATGATTAAAGCATTAGATCATCAAGGTATAGATCCAGGAAATTGTCATATTTTAAAGAATATTTATAAAAATGCAACAGCAACAATTAGATTACATAATGACACTGGGAAAGTCAACATTGAGAAAGGTGTAAGACAAGGTGACTCCATATCTCCAAAACTTTTTACAGCAGTGCTGCATGAAGTATTTTGTGGATTAAAATGGGAATCTAAAGAAGTGAAAGTAAATGGAGGATATTTAAGTCATTTAGATTTTGCAGATGATGTAGTTGTTTTTGCAGATAATGCTTCAGAGCTGCAGGAAATATTGCAGGAGTCATCAGATATAAGTAAGAAAATAGGACTAAAGATAAATGTTAAAAAGTTTAAAGTAATGTTCAATGGATTTTCTCAAAATATAAAAATAAATATTGATTATGATGAGTTAGAAGAAGTTAACAGTTACAAATATCTTGGTCAGATTATTAATACGGATGGAAACATAATGGATGAAATTAATCACAGAATTAAACTTGGTTGGAGTGCTTTTGGTAGAAATAACTTGATACTAAAAGGAAATATGCCTATGTGTTTGAAAAGGAAGGTTTTTAATAAATATGTTTTACCAGTTCTTACTTATGGATCTGAGACTTGGACATTTAATAGAAGAGGAATATAGAGACTGATTCAGACCACTCAAATAAGTATGGAGAGATGTGTGGTAGGAATAACAAGGAGAGATCAAAAATTTAATACATGGATAAAACAACAAGTCGTTACTGACCTCATTAAAAAAATTAAAAGAGTGAAGTGGAATTGGTCTGGACATATTGCTAGAAAAGATGATAATAGATGGACAATTGAAATCTTAAACTGGATTTTAAGAGATTGTAAAAGATCCAGAAAGAGACCACATCTGAGATGTATGGATGAAATAAAAAAAGTGTACAGAGATGATGTGGAGAAGAGAAGCTAAAGATTGGAAAAGATGGGTTGAAATTGGAAAGACCTTCATCCTGCAGTGGATTGATGATCGTTGATGATGATGATGATGAAAGTATACACATTTACAAAGGCGTTAATGCTAATATTCAATATCTATTATTCAAAATTTTCTATTGTCCCAACGAAATTTTAAATTTGATATTTAATCTTCTGCAATAATTTGGACACACATTTGCATATGAACTTTGAGGGAGAAATATTTAATTAATTCAATTAATAAACCTAATCTGAGTTATAGTTATGTAGTAAAAGATTATTTTTAAAATTTGAAAAATCCACAAATCCAAAAGAGCCCTAGAAATAGGGATTATGGTTTAATGATTTTCCATTTAGATTAACGTAATCCAAAATAAAACTTGTTCTGATATGTAGTACTCCATCTCTTTCTAACGCTTTTTTTCTTTTTTTAAAAAAAAGTTTCGGTTTTGAAGTTTCATCTTAAGCCAGTTCATTATAAGTAAAGTAAATAAAGAAAAACAAATATCTTTATATTGTAAATATTTTATTTTTTTTACGCCGTAATATTTTATTTGCGTACTATTTACTTTACTACAAAGTTTTGTTTTGTATTTTATTGACACCTGCAATTAAATGAAGATATGTGTCTTTAAAACAGTTGCAAATCTTTTATAAGCAATGAACTTTATACCTTTTTAAAATAATTTGCGCCTGTAAATTCCAGAACCTATTGATTTTATTGATTAGCAGGCTCGTTGATTAGTAAAGAAAGAAACGGAGCGTTTGCTTTTGCCATGTCAATAGTGAATCAAAAATGTCATTAAGAAAAATAATAAGATTTATTTACTTCGTTTGTCTTTTCTAAGATAGAAAACATAAGAGTTAAATAATTTTAAACATTTCTCTAATTTTGAGATATTGACGGATTTTCATCCGCATTAGTTGTGAACAAACCCGAGAAAGGGAGAAAAGGATAATGGACAATTAACTATTCCATTAAAAATAATCCGCGGCCAGAAATTAATTCCCCACTAAGAGAAGCCAACAGACAATATGATTGTTTGCGAATGGAAGAAAAAATGCTGCACATTTCAATATTTCTCTGTCCATCGAATCAATTTATTGTTATATTGAATCAATTTATTGTTACCTACACAATATAGTATTAGGGATTTGTTATTTAAACATCACGTGACTTTATGTAGCTAAGATGATGTGTAATTTAATATACTGTTCAGGCTTACACATACCTGCACATATAATGTAATATATAAGGAATTCGAGCTCAGACTTTCACACGACCCTCAACTCTCCATACCAACTCATATTGCTGACCAACCTAATCACACACATGTTGAAAAGATAAATAATCACCATTGCACGTATTTCATGCTAAATCAGCAATCATCAGTTGGTCCAGATTACTATCTCCACAAATATATACAATCAGTGCTCAGTTTTATATTAAGATAGTCAATCTTCATACTTTAATGGACAGGCTTCAAACTACTCCAACCCACAATTCTTTAGCTGTTCATTTCATTGAAAATCTGATGGTGGAACATTCAAAGCCCACTTTAGTGCAAGGTTGTCATCCTACCCATGTCTACGTTTGTTATTCTGACTCCTCAAGTACTGGAGAATAATTCATTTACTTACATATGTGAGGGATGGGCAGATCTTTAACGCACTATGTTTCAATATGTAATTTAATACACTGTACAGACTTATGCAACCAGCACATATAATGTAATATAAAAGGTATTTGAACTCAAACTTTCACATGACCCTCAACTCTCCCTGTCATCTCATATTGCTGACCCACCTGATCACACACAGATATTGAAAATACAAATAAACACCAATATACATATTTCATGCTAAACTAGCAATCATCAGTTGGTCCAGATTACTATCTTCATACATATATATAATCAGTGCTCAGCTTTATATTAAGATAGCCAATCTTCATACTTTAACGGACAGGCTTCAAACTATTCCAACCCACAACTCTTCAGCTGTCCATTTCATTAAAAATCTGATGACAGAACATTCAAAAACCACATCAGGTGTGTGTAAGCTTGTACAGTGTATTAAATTACATCCCTTCCTCGCATATTAATGTAAATGGATTATTCTCTAGTACATGAGGGGTCAGAATCACTAACGTCAACATGAGTAGGATGACAACCTTGGCACTATTGTTAACTTTGAATGTTCCAGCATCAGATTTTCATTTAGATGGCTGAAGAGTTGTGGGTTGGAATATTTAGAAGCCTGCCCATTAAAGTATGAAGATTGGCTATCTTAATATGAAGCTGAGCACTGATTGTATATATGTGTGCAGATTGTAATCTGCATCAACTGATGATTGCTAGTTTAACATGAAGTACGTATGTTGGTGATTATTTAACTTTTCAACATGTGTGTGATCTCGGACCAGCAATATGAGCTGGCATGGAGAGTTGAGGGTCATGTGAAAGTCTGAGTTTGAATGATATGGTAACAGAGTTGTCATAAGTATAAGAAATTGGCAGTAGAAAATTAAAATCATTATTTTACCAAGCACTAGAAGGATTTATATCTGGTGACTGCCAAAAAATATTTAACACTTATATTGGTGTATCCTGACTAATTTAGCAGCAGTCAGAAATTATTTCCTACTGAAGGAGAACCAGCAAACATTTTAGCATGTTAACAAAAAAAACCCTGAACACTTTAACATTCTAAGGTCTACCAAATCAACATACTGTTAAACTAAATGATATAACATATTATGATGAAGTGTCATTTTAACATCACTAAATTATTATGTAGCTACAGTAATACAGTAGTAAAGTTATAGTAAATGGTAGTAAGCAGCTGGCAACAAAATCTGAAGTCATATCATATTCATTTTCCTATCACTAAAGGTACATGGTAATTGCCAAAAAAGTACATATCAATCATAGTGAGTTGTAAAATATTGTCATATTAGTATCGTGATTTGTATTATCATATAATATATTCTATATCCAGTTTTCATGCATGTTCCACAGTTGTAATCTACATTGTGTCTTGCATGTTTTAGAATCAAGGCAAAATGGCAGACTCTAAACCTCAAGGTTTGTGGATCACCACTCGAAGCCATCACTTCTGATGCTCTCAATCTTCATGTAAATTTTCAAATGAACTTTGAAGCAATAAAGTATTTGTTTGTTTGTCAAGTAACAAGTTTTTTCCTTGATGCATTGTTTCATATATCATTATCAAACTTCCAAAGCAATAAATATTCCATTATATATGGCTTACATATTCACAATATTTGTTTTAGAAACAATATGGCCAATGTAACACCATACTGTTGTGTTTTAACTTTTTAAGCCATAAATAGTTATTGATCACATGATCAATATACTTATACAAATATTTTTATTTATATAATTGAATATACAAATATTTTTATTTATATAATTGCTATGCAAAAATCTTATAAGTTTATAAATAAATTTATACTTTTTATTGTAATACTACACTGTAAACAACTTTTACCATCTTTAATGGAACTCTTTATTTTGTGGTCATTTGGTCATTTAATTATATTCTTTAAAAGATAAAACAGGAAAAACTTGGACAAACTTCTTTATTAATTGTTTCTTTAGCATTCTAGTAGTTAATATCTCTGACTGTTTCTTTTTGTATGGATATTGAAGAGACTTCTCTGTCCACCAGTTATTATATAATGCTTGCTTTTTGATCTAATAAGAGTATAGCTTGAGATTAATAACCTTTGAAAAGTTTTTCATTTTTAGTGTCTTACCTACATTTTGAAATGTTGTGTTTATTACTTATTATATAGTATGATCTTGATTATGATTCATACATTTTTAAAAAATATATATTAAAAATTATCTCTACCTTATAAAGTTTAGGGTTGCACCACATTGAAGGAGAATGTTTTATCTGCAATTGATTGAAAAGTTTGACCTCAAATTATGTAACTTGTTAGAACTCAAATATCTTACAGTTTCAAAAAAACAAGCATAAATGATTGTTTTATTTTTGTTTTATGCTTTAACAAGAAGTTATATTGATCTTATGCTGCTAAAACATTGCATGACCACCAATTTTATGTTTATATAATCAGAATCTTTATTTGCTGCCTACTCAGCCAATATCCAAGATTAGTTTTTAATTTGTGGTCTTCATCAGTGAAGAGCCTCGACCTGAAAGTAGAATCACCTTTTCCCCATTTTAGGTAATTATATAGCTTTCAGCTCAAAATAAAAATGCTGTATTTTCAATTCATGCTCTTTCACATATGTAATAAAATAGATATGAACTCAATATCTATACATTTGGGTGTCTTTGTTTTTTAATAACTATAATTATCATTATCCTTTTATTAAATTGGTATTAAATCACCCAAACACCACATGATCACCATTTCTTATGCTTACATAGTCTTCTTAAAGCAGTTGCAACTCTCTCCATACAGGAATGCCACCTTGTGAAAGTCATAGTAATTAATCAATGGTAGAAGGTTTGTGCATTAAAATGTCTATCTAGTGCCTACTCACCCAATATCCCCAGACTAGTTCCTAGCTTGTGGTCTTTTTTTAAAATCCCATTCATGAATCCCTGACAATGTGTACAACATAAGCATCGCATGATTAACACA